>RSEF01000023.1:2235629-2251954 GCA_003993805.1 Himantopus leucocephalus
TCTGTCGGTCCCATCTGGGGTCCCCCACATCCCCAGTGGCCGAGTTGGCCTAAACCACGACAACATCATTGCAAACCACATGAAAGAATCTGGGATATCTCAGGGACATGCTTGGTGCGACTCCCCTGAGGCAGGGCCCAGCATAAGAGGACATCAGGGAAGCCAAGAGAAGTTTGCTTTTGTTTCGGTAGGATGACTACTTAGTATGGCACTGCTAGGGCCAGGAAAGAGCCAGCTGAGCCTTCAGATGGGACAGAACAAACGGACCCATTGAGAAACGGGTGTATGGAGAAATGGACCTCTCCCTCCTGTGCCATCAAACCATCTCGGTTGAGGCAGCAGAGACGTCAAGAGCACAACAAATGCTTCACATCCTCCTGTTGCTCCCAAAGACTCTGGATATGGCCTGCACCCTGTCAGCTGTCTGAACAGCTTTTCTGTAGGAGCTGCATGAACAGTCCAGCAGTCTGAGCAGCACATGCGAAAAGGATGCCACATTCCTTCAATGGAGGTCTTTGCGTCCCGGGGCGACTTGCTTACTGCCCAGGTGCCCACACCACTTTTGTAATGGGAAAGAACATGGGCCAGAGCTGCCAGAAAAGAGGTTCTGACCGCTGGAAATGGACTTTGTACAAGATCCTCACAAAAGAGAGTCACATGTGACAGTGAAGACTACATGGGAAATGCAAATGCGTCCCCAGAGAAGATGAGACACCCACGGTTTCCAAGCAGACTGTCTGAGGGATTGTCTGTTTGCAAACTTCCTCATGAGATTTGTCACCACGGCATGGCTGCTGTGTATGCGCTCATTGGGACCTGAGAGGCAGCCTATTTGTGGTAGTTTCTGCTGAATTGCCACCATTTTCAGCACCATGAAAGAATGCTGCGGGTTGGAGGGGTCTTCTGTTTGAGAAGAGTTGTAATCCATCTACTTCATTTGGTTTCCAGTTACTCTGTGCACTGATGCACCATCACCTAAGCCAAACACAGACCAGAAGCTGGCCCTTGTCATACCACAATATGTCACCAGGAGTAGGAAAACACATTTGCCTAGGTGTGAGCTCACATGATTTACCTACTGTCAGGATCAGACAAAAATTTCCTTTTCATGTTTATTAGAGCACTGGTAGCCAATAGGAATTTCCACTTGTGTGCAAAAATGGCATTTTGTTCTGTTTGAAATAAAAATGTCTAAATAAAAATATTGTTTCTGCAGTTGGAAAAAAAATGAGAACTAGAACTTCTAGAACTTTCACAAATATTTTTTCCCTTTTTTTCCAACTCCCCTCTAAATTTCACATTTTTTCTGATTTTTAACGGGCAACAGGAGACAGCAGAGGAGCAAGAGGAAGGGAAGATTCTCACTCATGTGGAAATATTTTTCATATTAAAATTTCCCCAGGAAGCTTGGAAATGGACATCTAGTCCAGTGGGAAGTCCTTCGCATTGATGACATCTCATCAGGCGCTGCCCGCAGTTAGGCGATGTCCCCCTCGTAAGGCAAAGCAGCTCTAAAGCCCGTGCCAGGTCACCTGCCTGGGATCCACTGTGGGCTCTGCCAGGCATCTCTCTGCAGCTGCATGGTAATGTGGACTCCTGGAGGCTGAGTCATGGCAGCTAACGTGCTTTAAAAAATGCTCGTTGGCATTTGTTTGGAAAACAAATATGCTGCCCTCACTATTGAATTTTTCTTCTGCTGTAGGTAAGGCAAAGCTGTATTATGTGCTTGAGACACAGAGGTAAAGCCAGGGTTCTGCACGTGGGCGCAAATAATGGCACCAACCACCAACCAGTGAGGGTGGACACCTCTCTGGAA
Source organism: Himantopus leucocephalus (assembly GCA_003993805.1). Taxonomy (NCBI): domain Eukaryota; kingdom Metazoa; phylum Chordata; class Aves; order Charadriiformes; family Recurvirostridae; genus Himantopus; species Himantopus leucocephalus. Next base: position 2,237,446 of record RSEF01000023.1, read on the forward strand.
ACTGCTGTGGAGGTCCCTGTGTGCTGGGGTCCTGGAGGAAGCAGAAGGAAGGTCTTCCAGGTGGCCTCACCCTTAGAGGAGTAAGACAGACCCTGGTGGTGTTGCCCACCACAGCCATCCTGAGCAGGGAAATGGGAGTGATCAGATCAGCCCCAGAGAGATGGGGAAGGGAGATATGACCCGTGGATAACACAGGCCATCTTCAACCAAATGCAAAGCTTGGCTAGACCACTCCAGGTGGGAACCTTTGACTGCCTGAACCCTCTCTCTAAGAAAAACTGAGGAAGGTTTAAAAACCATTAGAGTCTAGCTGCAGTTCACACAGATTACCTGTAAAGAGCTGACTCACAAGACAACTCCTCACGAGGTTTGGATGAGCCAGCAAGAGCTTGTTCCAGTGGTCAAGCACTGGGACAGGGGCCCAGGGGGACTGTGGAGTCTCTGTCCTTTAAGATTTGGAAAACTTACCTGGACAAGACACTGAGCACCCTGTGCTAGCATTGCAGTGAGGTCTGTCTGAATTATGCTGTGATGTTACACTCCATCTCCTGCTTGTGCTGGAGCACATCAGGAATAAAGCCCTTGCACAGAGTAATGCCCAAGTCACATAAGATGAACAAAGTCTGCTGTTTCTACACACTTCTTAAAAAGGTTCAGGGAAGAAAGTGAATGTATATGAGTTATAGAGGAATTGAGTTCCTCCTGTCCCTGCTTTCTCTTTCTACTTCAGAGTTTTTTGTCAAGACTACAGGAACAGCATCTCTTGGGTCAGAAAGTGGCCTGAAGGGCTTGTTTAGGGGTTTTTTTTTTCCATCTCACACATATCCTTCCAAGGCTGGACTTGGTCTTGTGATGTTTTCAGCCATGTGCACTACTATGAAGCTGATGTGTGCGCAGTGTCTTCCATGTAATAATTGAGATGTGCAACTCTCAGGCAGACTGCAACTAAGCTCATCTTACAGAAAAAGCTGTATGTCTTGGGCAGGTTACCTACACCTCAAGTCTCGTCAGTGGTGAGCTATTTTTACAACATCTCTTCTTTAACCATTTGGGTTGACCATGTACCTGCCGCCTTCCTCTCTGTGCTAACCCACGCATCACGCAGCCCACAGACGTGCCTCTACACGGCGTCCTGTTTCCCCATACAGAACCACCCTGGTGGGTTGTAGAAGTCTCTCTCTTGCTTGATTGATAGCTATGGGCAGGCCAAACAGCTTTACTGAGCAAGCCATTTTTTTCCACCCAGAATTAACTCGTATTCTCAAAAAAGGCCACTCCTTTGGTCTGCAAAGCCACATCTTGCCCAGGGAAGGACACTCTCCGTCGCCTGTCCCTGTGCTCTTCTACACCCAGTGGAGCTACTCAAAAACAGGGGCTCCTTCCACTCAGCTGCTAGAACAAAGGCAAAGGAAAAAGTGTTTCTTCTGTATTTCAAAGCTGAGTCTTCAAAAATAAAGCAAGCAAAAATTCTGACCCCAGCTGCAGTCCCATCAGTGAAACCAGTCCAGGCAGGTGAGGGCCGTGAGGCTTTTCAATCCCAGAAAGCATCATTGTGCCAAGCCCAAATCCAAATAGTTCTCAAGTTGTCAGGTTTGGGTGGTTGGACATACTAAATAAAACTCAAAACACTTCCAAGGAAAAATTATGCGAGCCGAACATGGCAGATAATCCATGTTCAGAACTGGCCCTCCTCACCCCTCTGCCCTCCTGCTCCAGCCCAGAGGGCATGGCGGGGAGGGATGACTCCCTTGCACAGCCACAGTGGCTATCATCTGACACAGCAGCTCTGCTGCCACACTCCCAGGCTAGGCAGGAGGGTCACAGCTCTATCCCGTCCTCCTGCTGCTGCTCTCCACAGAGGTACCACTCTGTGGACCCAAGCCCAGACCCAGGGATCAGCTCTGTGCCAGCGCCAAGGCTTCACAACGGTAACCAGTAACCCGGTGCTGAAGAGCAGCTCGGGTCTGTAGCTGGTATCAGTTAGTGTGTGCAAAGGCTAAAAATAGGGACCCTCCACTCTCACAATGACTCAGAGATGCAGAAGGGAAACCCGCAGGCTCTGTGCTTGGCTGTCCCCTGAGCTGACTGAAAAGTTTTCATCTAAAACTTTGTTTTGACACAAAACGGCTCTTTGAAAAACAAACTAACCAAAAAAAAAAAAAAACCAANAAACCAACACCACCATAGCTGCTGTGAAGACTTCTCGTTTTGTCTAACTTTGGAAGAGGTCTTGGCCAGAAAAGCATGACATTTTGTATTTTTTTTAATTCTAGTTGGCAAGCCCCCTGCTAAACACTTTCTTGGAGACCTGTGAGAGGACATGAAATGGTAATGCAAGTGAAAGGTGTACAAGTCCTCTGAAACTTTCATGGGAAATACAGTACACTTTTCAGACAGCTCTAATTCCAGCTCAGGAAGAAAACATATCCACCAGCTGGCCTCGTTAAACCCCCACAGGGAGGTGAACCTTTAGTTCTTTAACTCTCTATGTTTGGGCTCTGCACCAGGGACACCAACCAAAGCTGCTCAGGTTTTTGCCATGCCATGGGTGATGGTGGTCTGGAGGCTGAGGCTCCTGATGGGGAAGCTGAACAGAACCAAACGGGATCCCATGGGGAGGTGCATTGCTGCTTCAGTGCTACCTCGCTCATGAGGAGAGCAGGTCCTTCCTCTCTGGCCCTCTGTTTATCTGCCCCATGGTTACAGGTCATTTTAAGATTGGTCAAGCACTGGGGCACGTTCCCATAGGTGCTGGAGTCTCCATCCTCAGAGATTTTCAAAATGACTGGACCTGCCCCAGCTATGACATGAGGAGGTTGGACTAGAGACCTCCAGGGATCCTTCCAGCCTTAATTTTTCTAGGTTTCTAGTGTAAGCCCTCTCAGGCTCTCATGCCTAGTGGAGTTGGGCAGGCAATGCCTGAACTCTTGATAGCAGTGAGAAGTCCATCAACAGAGGAGCAGAGCAGGCCATGGCAGCCAGGCACCAACCCAGCCTGCTCTCCAAGCCTCCTCTGCTTCCACTCGAGCTCCAGCTGGACTTGTTTTGTCCTTCCCCATTTGGCAGTGAGGGGAGGAGCGGCAGCACTGGGACACTCTAGGCAGGAGTCAGGTGCCAGGACAAAAGCACCATGTTCACAAGGAGAGCCCCGCGTCCATGCTGCCAGCTCCACCTCCGCAGAGGACCTGGGCACCAAGCCAGGCTCTTCATTTCCCTACACAGTCCCCAGAGACGGAACAGACCGGGCTAGCTCTGTGGTGGTGCCTGTGTTGTACTGTGGCTCTACAAGTGCTTCCTCATTGCGCGCACAGGGCTGTGGAGGTGACGGTTGGGATGCTGAATGGTGAGAAAGCCAGGCTTCAGCTGAGAGAAAACAAAACTGCTGCTGAAGTTGGTTCATTCTGTGTTAGCAGTCAAGCATGCACTGGTGTAAGAGCTCTGTCATGGGTGTCTTTTCCTGCACTTAACATACCCTGCGAGCATCCTCACTGCCTCCTCTCCGCTCTGTTGTAGTTTCATGTCCAAGATCCAGCACAGACAGCAAGCCCGGCCCCGGAGCAGGAGGACATGAGCAGACACACCTACAAAACGCCTTCAAATGCTGTATTAAATCCCTGTAGCCTCAAAAGCCTTAGGAAAGGGCTGAGCCCTAAGGGTGACCGCAGCAGGAGCCCGGCTCAGTCCCGGCCTTAGGCCTCTGTGGAGCGGCAGCCCAGAGGCTGCACCAGAGCCCGTCTGACCCTGTGGCTGAAGAGGACGTCGAGGCAGCCCTGGTCTCCCGGCGTGGGGCTGCCCTGGTGGGAGGCACAGCTGGACCCACAGCTGGAGCACATTCCCAGCTCCCATGGGAACACCGACGTGTCTGTGTGCCTTGGCTCCCTGCGATACAGGGCAAGGGGACACAGTGAAAATGGGATCAACTGATAGTGACGGGATGCCAGTAATACCCACAGACAGCTGGGATGAGAAAGACCTCAGGAAGCCACCCCCCCTTCCCTGTCAGGATCAGCCCTACCTAAACTAATAGGCCATCTGCCTGCTGCCCTGGCCTGTGACCCCGGCAGGGCAGAGCCACCTGGCAGCAAGGACTGCAGGTGAAAACAGCTCCTCCAGCTCCATCCAGAGCTCCCATGCTCAGCACTAAGAGCTGAGATCCAACCCGCACTGGGGGCTCCCAGCTGGGCCATTCCCTTTCCGGAAACCCACCACCACTTTACCCACCTATTGCCTGTGTCCAAGGGAAGGTCATGAAGACAGCATGCTGCCCCTTGTCACCACGTGTGGGTTACAAGTGTCCCCTGTGTGGTAGCGGTCACTGCTCCCACGACCTTGGTATGGACTTTGTCGTGTCCTTCTGAAGACCACCTTGAGCTTCAGCAAGTCCATCAGGAATGAGTCAGCCTCTCCTGACCTCACCCTGGAGCTGACACTGCTACAAGCATCTGCCAAATGGGGCCTGTGAAGAAATGACGTGTGGTGGCCCCTGCTCACAGGGGTGGCTGCTGGCTGAGGAGCGGGTGCAGGACCTATGCCCACCTTTCAGCCCACTTGTGCCAATGCCTTGCAGCTAGTCTCTGGTCAGGACAGGGTCCATCCCATGCTCTTACCAGTTTCTGACTGAGAAACCCAGATAACGATTTCTGCTGCAAAAACAACTGAATTTTCAATTAAACCATTGAACCAGAAAATGATTTTATAATCAATTCAGATCAAGCCACTTTTATTTTCCCTCTTTCTCACCATCAAAGTGTTATGTTCTGGATTAGCCTGGAACATTTTGTTCCAGCTGAAACAAAATGTCTGCTTTCATTATAGGCCTTTTTAACAAAATCAGTTCCTTGGCCCTTGGGAGGGTCAGTTCACTTCTAACTGAGATCCCAGGGCTGAGGCTCATCTAGGACATTGCCTGTCTGGTCTGAGTCCTGCCTCCACCTGTGGATGTCTCTCACAACAGCAGCTTAGGAGATCTCTCTGGGCCTCTCATAGCTCTCTCCTGGAGAATGCCTAAGGACCGACTGTGACACCCGGGAGCAAGACTCCTGCCCCTATGGGAAGGACCAGGCTAGCAATATGTTCTCATGCTCTATGGACCAATGAATATTTCATTATTCTTCACAAAGCAGAGAGGACTAGGACAGTCTTCCACCCCCCAGCTCAGCACACCCACAGCCGGACAAAGGCGCTCCACAGCTCAGCAGCTGTGGGAGTCCAGCCCCAAACATCTTATTCAAACCAAAAAGTCATGTCCAGTTTGCTATGACCATCACTGGCATTTCCACGAATGCCATATTCACTGTGAGAAAAGTCACTCTCTGTTAATAATGATACTTGAGTTGGTGGAAAACACTGGGAGTTTTTCCCCCATGAGATGAAACAGTATTTTGTTTTGTTCTGAATCAAGATTTTCTTTTAATTTTAGTCTGCAAAATTCTGGAATTGATGGCTTTTTTCCTTTCCCCTCCCAACTTCTTATCTGTTTTTTTCCTCTGAATCTGCCAGCCCCCAGGGTGTCCTGGTTAGGTTTCTGAAATTTGTCGATACAAGGCAGGATTTGGATCCCCATGAAATTGCCAGCTGCACTTTAAATGCAGCATTTTTGCGATGTTGCAAATAACCAGAATAGATGTGTGAGAGTCTGCTCTGAAATAGGCCACTGGGACAAAGAGAGAAGCATAGTGCACCCAAAATGCTCATGATGAATAGCAGCACAGAAATGTCACTGCTCCTACACACCAGCCCATCATTAAATATTTCCACTTTCTTTAGTGAAATGACAAAAAAATAGTTGATGCTTTCAGTACAGCACAAAAAACTCTATCCACATCTGCCTTAAAGTGTCAGATTCGTGCAGGAAGCAGAAGTGTTCCTGTGAGATTAGCATCTCTGTCTAAAACATGTTTGTGAAAGGTGAGAACACAATACTAGCACAGTACAATGTTCCCGCTGCCTCTCCGTGTGTTTTATTAATGATAACATTGTTCAAATGAGATTATACGCTCTTTAGTTTGCTTTTTTTTTTTTTTTTTTNTAAAATCATAACTAAGTCAAAAGAGTTTCTGGGCACTTGCTCAGAAATATATTCTTCCTGGACCTTAAAATAACCCTTCTAAATCAGTTCTTTAAAACTGCAGCAGAGCTCTGCTATATGATGGCTAACACTCTGCCCTTTGGTAGTACTTAATGGATTTAATTCTGCCACCACTGTTTATCCAAATTCCCATCAAGAAATGGTGATTCCTAGCTCTGAGCAGTGCACAGTGTGAAAGCTCGAAGAATGGAAAAATCTGCTTATTTTTACTAGGAGCTGATCCAAATTTCCTGACTGTAGGAAAAGGAATCAAAGATTCTGCTGAAGAGTAGCATCAAAGCAAGAAGTCCTTCTCTCCCACTGACAAGGCCAGGGTGACTGTTCTTCCTCTCCCACCTTCTCCACTGTCTGAGGGCAGGACCAGACCCCCCTGGGGCCAGTGATGTCCCTTTCAAGGGTTTGTCAGCCTCTCACCTTTCTACCACGTCATGAGGAGAACTCTCCTCCATCTAAGCTATGTGGTTGAGAGGTCAAGATGGGACATCCAGAATTTGGGATTACTGTAGAAACACTCATCTCTGAAGAGATGCTGCAGCATTTTGGGAAGGTGGGTGCCCTGTGTTTCACAGCTTAAGTTTTCCTCATGGTGGTGCATGTGGCCATACCACCACCAAGAATATCTTTGATAGGTTTAGCTCCATCTACAGTGGTCAGAAAGGTGGGTTCAAGATCAGATTAGCTGCTCACCCATGTTAGTGATTGTTATGGTTTGAGGAACCCACAGCAATTTACTGTTATTTAGACAATTATTCTATTACCCGATGATCCCTCCCCACCCGGGAAGGGGAATCAGGAAAAAACAAGGAAACCTACAAGTTGAAATAGAAACAGATTTAATAGAATAAGACTAGTTAATTAACATTAATAATGCTAAAGAACCAATATTGATCCCGATACCAATATAAAATATACAAGGATTATACTCAGCCGGTTCTGTCCGTAGGAAGCTCTGCACCCCCAGCAGGGGACAGCAAGTGTCGGACACTGCGAGCGCTACGGCTTCAGGGGGAAGGGAAGGGCTCAGAGGTCCGGCACTGGGGCAAGGAGTTCTCAGGATCGCAGCTATCACGGGAGAGAGAACTTCTCATCAAACTTTCTCATTTATATTGAATGTGATATTTATGGTATGAAATAATCTTGTTGGCCAGCTTGGGTCAAGTGCCCAGGTTTTGGTCCTTCTCATCTCTGCACCTGGCAAGCTTGAAAACACTGAGACCTTGAAACCTGTACACCATAGCTGGCTATAGAGTAAATATTTTTGCAAATTCAGACACTAGAGTCTTCTAAAAGTGCAGTTTTCCCAAGCATTAGGAGAGACCTTACCAAAAATTAAAATTACTGAAAGTGAAATTAATCCTGTGCCCAGGGGACTGGCTTTGGGGCTCCTTGTCTTGCACTCCCAGGGGACACCTTCCTGCCTCCAGCATGGGTCAGTGCGGCCTCAGCAGCACTCTGAGTAGCCTCTTGCTACCTGGCCTGCCTGTCAAACCAAAGCCCAGCTCAGTCTTTTGCAAATCCCCAGCACCGTGTGTCAGGACAGACCTTGGATTCACAGTCAGACATGACTATAGATCCATCACAGGAAAAGCCAAGGGAGCCTTTCTGGGCATTTATTACATCAGGCCACTGTTTGTCTCCTTCCTCAGCTGCCTCATGGGAGATAAAAGAGGAGAACAATGAGTGACGCCTATAGAAGATATTCTGGGATTAGTTTAGGGGCCATAGATATTTTTATCAACAGCAATCAAGTGGATTTAGGGAGGTATTTTAGTTTTGCATGCAGCATTCATGGACTGTTCTGCCAGTTACAGCTCCTGTGCTTCACAACAAATGTGGACAAATTAGAACTTGTCTGGGATTGTTAGATTTCTTGGAAAACTTGCAGCAGAAGTGTGAAAAAAAAAAAAATCCTACATTCTTTACCCAGAAGAAGAAAACATAATTCGAGGTGATAACCTCTAACTCCCACTGAGCAGCAGATGACCTGCCTCTTTCTTGTGGCTCTTCTCCAGATCTGCAAGTGACTCCAGTCCCACGCATGCCAGGAAGGATGGATAGCTCCGAAGTCCCTTCTGTGTGTGGCTGCCCTGCTAGCCCACTCAGCTTACAGTCCCAGGAAAGGATTAATTTGGGGAGCCTTTGAGTGCTGCTCATCCAACATCAAAGCAGTAGTGCGGATCCCTCTGTTCTGCTCTTTCCATCCCAACACCACAACCAGGGAGGAAATTTGATTGCATCAGCACAGAGGGGCTGTGATGATGCAGCTTGTGGCCACGCAAGCAGGATTGAACTGGCCAAGCAACAGCAGTATTTGGCAATGGTCACATTCTGGCACAGAGTCTCACCGACTCTGCCATTTCCAAGATCTACACTTCCATCCATAGGCGACTCCTATATTTAGTAATTGTGCTGGTAGCAAAGGCCCAGCCTCCAGGATGTTGATTCAGACACCCAGACACTCAGCCACTTCCTGTTTGGATGCGCTAAAATTATTTGCATCATTTAAAAAGTGATGTTGGTTAAGGGAAACAAAGCGTTATTGTCAGAGGAGGCTGAGAGCCGGGTTATGTACCCATGCACAATGGAAAAAAAGCAGAACAGATTGTCTGCATCTCCCAACAGCAGCACACACATACAGCATGTCCCCAGGAGCCACTTTCACCACTCCTCCCGCACACTGGCACTTGTATTGCCATAACAATGCAGTAAAGCACTGTGATCACCTGCTAAGCCTCCTCCGAGGGCGGCTCTGCCAGCCCAGGGTGACCCAATATCATCTCTACCTACAGATCAGGAGCAGAGACATATCTGGGAGATGTGGTCTGCTGGCTGGAACAGGCAATGGAAAGAAATACAGGCTCTAGTATCTGCCCTTGCTCTGCCGACAAAGGCAGTTATGGCTGATGACAAGGTTTTCATAGCAAAATGCAGCTTTCCACTGTCCAACAGTCTTTGCAGCCCCGCTCAGGGCATAAATGTGGCACCTGAGATGTTCATGAAATTCCAGTGACTAGAGGTCTAGGTTATGGATCTCTACCCTGAAGGCTTTGTGGGTGGTGACTGTGTCACTTAAAGAGCTGGACTCAGCTCTTATCACCTCTGTACCTAACGTCTTGCCCTTAATCTGCAAAAGCCAGTGCAGCTGCTGAGTGAAAGGGCAGGCATGATTCGGTTTGGGCTGACTGCTTCTGGGGAGAGTAGTGGTGGAGAGGGCCCCTGCCCGGCACTGCCGGTGTCTGAGTTCACCAGTCTGCATATTGTGAGTCACAAAACCTGGTTGTGCCCCAGGACCGACTGCTGTGGGTCTCACCCACGGGAGCAGTCAGGACACCTTGCTGAGGAGCTGTGGATACTTGGAGACATCATCTTCCCACTCAGCTGTCCTAGGCTGTGCGTGCTGCCAATGTCTCTGTGGCTTCTCCACTTTCAGAAAAGAGGTCAAGAAAAATTTGCAAAATATTTTTTGGGATCGCTTGCAAGTGATCCCTTCCCCACTGTTTGCAGGACCTGGATGTCTGATAATACCGAACTGCTCCCTGCTCAGCTCTTCCCTAGCTCCCAGATACACAAAAAAAAACAGACCTTTATTTCAAATGTTCAAGAAGGGAGTTGGCCTGGGTGCTTCACATCCCACCTCCAAAATATGATCAATTTGGCCTTTCTTCTGTTTTTTCAAAGCCTTACTAATCTATTCCCAATGTCTAGGCAGGTTGATGACTCAATAGTTTTTTCCCCACAGGGTCTGGACAAGCAATTTCTTGACAAGCGCTGTTTATGACTTAGCTGCAGATGGATTTACCTATCCTGCCTTTTTTTTAGCTGAGATGCAATTAGTCATGTGGACCAGGAGTTTCAAAAGAGACTGGATATGTGACTTTTCACACCCACCTTAAAAACAAACAAGGCAACCATGTTTCACTGTTCCTCTGAAAAGTCTTTGCCAAAGTGCATTTTCCAAGCCCATATTAAATGAGTGCACTGTTTAAGGAGTAAAATGCAAATTATAAATCAAAAATCACAAGAAGTGGGTTCTGAGTCATCTTCAGTCAATGACAGAGGCTCTGCAATCACAATTTAGGTCATAACTGCATTGCCATTGCATGTGCAGGAATATAATCTGGCACCCACAGTGGTAGCTGTGTTGAGTCAGCAACGCAAACAAGAGTCAAAAATAGTTAAAATCTTATTTTTGTCACTGCGTTTAGCAACTGTTTCTGAATATCTGTCATGGCAGAGCAAACCTGCAAAGTCACAGACTAGGATTTCTCAGAATAAAGTTGCAGTTTGATTGTTGCAATGTGTTTTAAACCTCAGGTCGGAAGTTCCCAGCTCATGGCATGCCAGAGTTCTTCATGTTTGAATATACTTTTTGATTTTATCATCTGATAGTAATTTGTCAGGTAAGCAGTGAGTATAAAAGAAACCACCGGTCTGAGAAGACAAGGATCTCCCTCCAGCAGTCTAATTAACGGAGCTGGCAGTGCACGCTCAGAGGCAGCTTGGAGACCTGGAACAGGGTGCACAGTCCTTGTGCTTCCTGCACACCTTCAGCTTGCAGCAACCAGAAATGTTATTTAGCAATCCTAAGCAAGTCTGATACAAATCATGGGTGATGGCAGAAGGAAGGACACAGGGCCTTTTGCTCACAGAGAGGACCACGTTGCCAGCTGCCTGAGATAAGACAAGCACTGCCTGCTCTTGCCACAAGGCCCAGCCAGGGCAAAACTTTCCCCAGCACTCAAAATATCTGGCCTTCACAGCTTGGCAAGACACAATGTCCGTACTCAGATTCCCAGATCCACCCTAAACTGCATGCCCTGGGTGCTGCCTGCACCTTTCCCTCCACATTGATCCACTCCTTTTGAAGAAAGATGACACTTTGTATTTTCAGCCTCATCTACTTTCCCGTCTCCCACCGCACACTGAATCTGAGGGCGTGCAAGCTGATCAGTGTTGTACTAAGCTAAGCCTTTGACTACAGAGTTGAAAACAAAGTTAAAAAAAAAAGGAAAATGCAAATACAATGACACAATGCAGCTGTAGAGCCAGGATCGTTCCTGATTACTGCCCAGACTGCTTTCTAGGGGATATCCCAGGCAGTAGCTCCAGCAGCCCCACACCTCCTTGACACTGCCTGCAGGAGCAGGATCCTTGAACATCTCCTCCCTCTTCCCATCACTTCTCTTTCATCCATTTTATTTCTCTGTTTGGCTCATGTTGGCATTTGATGCCAGTGTCCAAGGGACTTTTTCTTCCCTACGCAAGTCTCCCTGCCCTCGCAGACCTCCCGACTTCTCTGTTGTCAGGAGCTCCTTCAAGTTCACTCCTTCGAGCTTAAAACACCTTCTTCTTACTTGCAGGACAGTCACACTATTTAGTAACTCCCAAGGAGCCTGCATCACTCTCAACACACCTGCAGTTTTATTCACAGCTTTTATCTGCACCCACACAACAATATCAAGGGCAGCTACGCTAGCTAAGAGCTTTTCTTCAAACATCTTCCCCGCTTTTTCCATCAGTTTGGGGGCTGCACCGTTACCCTGAGTGCTAACACATCACTACCTAGCAGGTTCAAAATTGAGAAGCTGGGGATATTCCCAGGAATCTTGAGCAATTAAGCCTGGCACTGGCTTTGCAGGACTCCCAGGCTCAAGGCAGCGGAGCACCAACAGCAGAGAAGCCATCAGGGGCCACAGGTCCCCATGGGTTGCTGTTGTTGCCATCCACTGTAAAAACATGCCTGTTTGTATGAGAGTGAAAGGAAATCCAAGAACCAGCGCCAAGGCAAATCAGGCCTGGAAGCAACAGCTCCCAAACAGCAAAGCCTTCAAAAGGCATGCAACGTTTTTTCAGCTCTGTTTTAACACATAGGAGCCGCTGACACCAGGCAACCCAGCAGCTCAGGCTGAGAAAAGTTGGAGGAAGAACTGGGGGTTGGACGGGGTTGGGGGGGAGTCGGGGGTGTGCCTGTGGAGTTGTTTGTTGAAAGAATTTGCAAACGACTGTAATTGATTAAGAAATGGGGTAATTATGCAATCTGCTTATTACAGAGAAAGAGGTTATTAATCCACCAGACAGGTCCAGCAAAGGCCCTGTCAAAGCAACAGGGAAGATGCTGTGGGGAAGAAGAAGGGCTGCATGAATGGCTGTGCTGGTATCCAGCAAGCCTACTCCCCTCTGGGGCTCAGGAGCTCTGGGACTCATTCAACCCTGTCTCCAGGACCAAGTGTCATGTGCAGGGGTGTACAGTGCATGCCATGGTAGCCAGACTACACATGATTCCTGTACCAAGGATTAAACTTATTCAGAATCTGATTTGATCCAGACATCTCCTGGAGACCCCTGCTGTGAGATTCATCTCACCGTGGGAGGACCATATCAGCTAAGGGTCCCTTTACAAACCATAGAAGAGTCCAAATCATCTGTTGGACCTGTAAAGACCAGGGTTCAGTCTGATATGAAAACACTGGTGAGATGTCTTCACCTCTTGGACACCGGCTGATGGGAGACACCCACCCTGACCCCTGGATGTAGGTGTCTTGATCACAAACCGAATGTGATCCCAGACCTTACAGGAGAGGAAAGTGCCTGCGTGCCCCCCTTCCCAACCTTTGCAAGCTGTGCCTTTTGTCTTGCACAGACCCTGAGGTATATTTTTGACAGCAAAGCTCCTGTTCACACCACAGGGCACAAGCTCAGAGCAGAGGTACAAGCCCAGTGCTGCCTTCTCCCAAGCCTTTTGGCCATTTGACGCCTTTTATTTGGCCAGCCTCTCCAGACAGGAGCAGGGATGCTCAGCTAGAGCCCCACATGCCCCAGGCTATCCAGGTGCAGGCGGGGCATCCCCCATCACCCTCTGCCTCTGCCAGAAGGACTTTCTACCAAGGGTCACACAGCACTGTCTGCTCATAGGGACCAAATGGCATGTGAAGATAAAAGCAAAACCCAGACCCACCGTAGGGATACACTGGGTGGCCGAGGCACCTCAAAGCCTTTGGCATGTCTTGGCTATAAGAAGCATTGGAGCATTATCCCCGCCTTGGCCAGAGCCGTGCAAGCTGCAGGGCACAGGCAGATTACCTGGTCCCAGGCCTGTCCAGTTAATCTGTGCTCAGCTTCTTTATCCTGCATGTCTATATATAACCTCCCTCCTGGCCACCTGCAACCACCGGCAGTGGGGAGCGCACACCAAGGGGGTGGGAGGGCAGGGGAGATGTGCCAGCTCAGCTGCTGTGCCAGGGTATATGGACATATCATTAGGGCATGTGGACATGCCGGTGGGCAGTGAGCAGCCCCATGTGCCTGGTCACGCAGGGAGGGACCACGGTCCCCTGTCACCGGTCTGGTTTGGGCCGGGCTGGGTGGTCTTGCATGCAACCATGGCCAAGCTGGACTTGGCATTTAGGACAGTCTTGGAGCAGACTGGAGATGAAATGAGATGCAGAGCACAGGGGAATGGGACCTAGGTCACTTTCACTCATAGGGGTAAGGAATCAACACAAACAAGGGATATGCCTTTTTGTGAACAAGCTGGGGGTGACAGACCCAGATAGAAATACAGGAGGTGGAGAGATGGCAGGGAGAAGTGATGGGATCTGTCCCATCATGGGACTGCTGGGCAGGATGAAGGGACACAGGGGCCTTGCTGAGCAGACTGGCACAGCTGAGGTGGGATGGAGGAGTTGCTGGCAGGGGTGTACCTCGGGGCTGGTGCAGAGGAGGAATTGGGGTCTGACAGCAGGCTGTCAGCTTTCCTCCCATTTGGAGGCATGGTGTCCAATGCAGACTAGTTTGTATCCCTCCCACCAACCCAAAGCCCTCCATGATGCTACTCACCAGAGACATCATATCATGCATTGCTGCTGTGGGGATGTGACACCAGGGAGATGCTAAGCTTGCTGAGAAACATCTAGTGAAGAACTTCTGCTTACGGGGTGCTTTCTATTGGAGGAAAAAGACAAAAAATCCCAGGTCTCCATGCTGTCAGGATGGTATTTTAGGAAACTCCTTTTTATCTTCCCAGATGTGTTAAATATTGATCCTTCTCTACAAGCACGTGCCCTGTACCCACTTGGGGTTGCCGTTTTTCAGCTTGCCCCTCCAATGGGGCTGAGAGAATGTGCTCGAGGCTCACATCTTAATTTGCCTAAAAAAATCACTCCATAGTGTCACTTCCCCTGGATTTGTCAGGGGAAGCAAACACAGAGCAGCTCGGCACTGCACAGCTCAGGAGCATGCTGTCCTATGGGTGTCCACCCCATCCTGCAAACCTTCCATTGCTGCAGAGCAATGGGAAAGGCACTGCACTAGGATCACAGAATCACAGAATCCCAGACTGGCAGGGGTTGGAAGGGACATTCGGAGATCATCCAGTCTAACCCCCTGCCAAAGCAGAGTCACCTACAGCGGGTTGCACAGGAT
>RSEF01000023.1:2252054-2305608 GCA_003993805.1 Himantopus leucocephalus
CAATTGGCCTTCTTGGCCACAAGGGCACATTGCTGGCTCATGGGTAACTTATTGTCCACCAGGACTCCCAGATCCCTCTCTGCAGAGCTGCTTTACAGCAGGTCAGCCCCTAGCCTGTACCGGTGAAGGGAGTTCTTCCCCAGAAGCAGGATCCTACACTTGCCTTTGTTGAACTTCATTGGGTTCCTCTCCGCCCAACTCTCCAGCATGTCCAGGTCTTGCTGAGTGGTGACACAGCCTTCTGTGGATCTGGTGTGGATCCAAGAGCCCTTGTCACAGCCCTGCAACAGTTCACAGTGGCAGCAGGGCCAGCCCCACCAGATCCTGGGGGTTTTGCACCAGAATTCATGCAGGGTTTGTGCTACTTATTTAAATGAATTTCCAAAATCCAGATAGCACCAGCTGGGCTGGCTTTGCCCATTCTGGCAGCCCCATTTAAAGCAAAGAAGGTTGAAACTACCCTCAGAACAGGGGTAATTACTCAAAACACAGGAAACCAATGAAAACTAAAAAACAACAAACAAACGGGCACTCAGATCCTCTGGAAATCATAATGTTGGAGCCTTCTCTATAACAATTATTTCCTGGCTTAACTTTCTGGTGTGAGCAGGCATCTCCCCTCAAACAATAATAAAATTCATGGGCGTCAAATTCAAAAGAAAATAACCCATTAAACTGAACAAAATAAATCAAAATGCTATGACCAAAATCGTGCAGCATCCCCAAAACATTATCATCTTTCATTTCTTTTTCTTCTAGCTACAGAATTGTGACAGTCTTGCAAAAAATTCCTGTCCATTCAAATCTCCATTTTTGTCTTTGGTTAAATAAAATATTTGACAAGAGGAAACAACACAGGTTTACAAGTGGTTTGTGAAGACTGCGCTTGTTGCAGTGATTTAATTAAAAGTCAATTCACATGAGGGATTCACACATCCTCTCCACCCTCAGGAATATTTTACTTTTGTTCTTTCTCGCTCTTTCCTTCTCTGCTTGCAAAGCCAAGACTGTTCAGCCTGACAGGATGCAGTTGGTCTTTGTATTAAGGTAAACTTGAACAAAATCCTATTTAGCTTATGCTCAGGGACAATCAGAGCTTCTCATGCCAAGGGCTTATTTCAGGGGGATTTGTGCAGTTTGACACAGATCGGAGTTCAATTTGAGCCACCAGAAATATGTCAATTAGAGCCAGACAAGCAGGGAAACAGCTGGACTTCCCGATTCCTGCCCCCGTGCATCTGCTGGGAGATACTCCAGTGTGTGCATGGGACACGCAGACCCTGCTCCTGCGGGAATTCACGTGTCCCAAACTCCTCTGGGGAGAAGAAGGCTGGAAGGAACATGAAGAACTCTGGCACAAAGGGTCAGGAGAGGAAAGTCTACTCCAGGGAAGAGAAGCTAGAACAGGGGATGGGAGAAAACCAGGAGAACAAGAATAACCAGGGCTTCTGCACTGGCAGCTGAGCCTTGCAAGTGTGCAGCAAGCACCGAGCCTGGGGATTTATTAGAAATAACAAGGAAACCAGTGGCAGTGCTGGCTGCTTGCTGCCCCAGCAGTGCTGAGCATGCTTTGCTGGTGAGTCTTGCTCTCGGAAAGCCTGGGAGAGAAGCCTGCTCCCTGCAAAGCAATGGGTACAGGCTCTGCCCTGAGTCTGAGGGCTCCCATACTTTCATGGCAGGTGCTGACCCTCTCTGAATCAGTATCACAGTCTAGTCAAAGAGGGCTGGATCATCACCTAGACGGAGAGATGAAGACCTGTCCTGGCCATCCCATCCCAAGTTGGAGCATCTGACCTGGTAATTCCTGTCCATGGCTGTAGATTTTTTATGAACTACTGATGATCTTTTAGAGACAACTCAAATCACCAGTATGATGCAGTGGAGATAAATATGGGTCAGTGGTGGTTCACCACTACTCTAATACCTTATAGAAACCATAGGGCAAATGTGGAAGCCAAACTCTCCAGCTCAGGTAAACTGGGGGACTCGTGTCCAGCAATGAGCACTCTGCTCCCCAGACTAGTGCTAGAGGAGATCCCTATGCTGGAGGCTAAACCAGACTGCCCCTGATCTGGACACGGAGAGTGGAGTGCACCCATGGGCTCAAAACGCACCACTGGCCTCTGACTGGGCTCTACGTCTGCCTTTGTCTGTAATGGGAAGCGAAGTGCACGTGCATGCCATTAATTTCTTGCTCCCTGCAGCAGGAGGCAATGGTCCAGCTTCATATCACCACCGATGGAATCAGGCACCGCAGCAGCAGTGGGTGCAGGAGGGATCAATGGGTTACATGGTTCCCAGGGGATGGGCAGTGGGGTTTCTATCACAGCCAGATTCGGGGGGGGGGGACATCACAGGACCATCTGGTGCCTTCCTTCACAGCCAGCACAAGGGAAAAACCAGAACAGGGCTTTCAGCTTTGGTATAAACGCACCACTACATGAAATGAGGAGGGAGGCAAGTCCTTTCATATTAAGAGCTCTGAAAGCAGCTCTGCCCCCTCAGGGAAAGGGACAGAACATCCAGGAAGGGAAATATGTGTCCAATTGCTGCATCAGTGCCCCTCGATGCTCTGCACCAGGCCATGTGTGTCCACTCCACAATCATCCCTTCCCCTCAATGGTGGCTGGAGAAAGGGGAGGGATGGTGATTTCTTATAGTGTGGCCCTTTTCTCTGCCTTTCAAGGAGTCCCCCACCACCAACTGCCTCCACTGATGCAACCAAGCAGAGCTGGACGTAGGTCACCACCTCTGCCACTTGTGCCGTGTGACATAAATGGCTTTGCTGACCCTAATGCTTTGGAGCTTATGGTTCCTGATCCAGGTAGTCCCAGGACAGCCATCCTGCTCAGCTTCCTCCCAGCAAAATTAAGTTAGAAAAGCAACTTGGGAGCTCAGAGAGCAAAATGTGGCCCTGTCCTCCCTCCACAACCAGGGTGGAGTGGGGCCAGAGTGTGCCCCTACCCTCTCTGGAAAGCACTGGCTCTGCTTCCTCCCTTGCTTCTCGGGAAGCAGAAAAGTCACACGCTGACCTATAAGCAAGTGCTGTGTGAGGGTTAAGCAAGAGGCGCTGATGGCGTCTGTCTGGGAGCCAGCAGGTAAGTCAAGAATTTCCCCAGTACATGCCTCATGCCTTGGAGTGGAGCGAGCCGCAGCGTTGCAACACCTCCTACAAGCTCAGAAGACGCATTAAAGAAGTTCACAGGATGGAAGCACTTCTTCTAGGCCTGTTGCATAATCCAGATAAGTAGATAAGCCTGCAATATTTGCACAACACCGTGTCCCTTCATTGGCCTTGTTACTGGTCTCGTTTTGCAGGGCTTAATTCAGGGGATCTGATGGATTGAGGACACCTTTCAGGTCATCTATTCCTTGGGAGGTGGCTGTGACCCAGCTATAGTGTTGTATTACTGGGAGCATTAAAGGCACAGGGACACCTCACTGACAGCTGCACTTTATGCTTTGCAAATCTGTCCCAAAGACATTTTGGAAATGGCACCATGACACCTATGGAAAGTACTCGGGCAGTTTCTCATGGAAGGACTGCGGCAGTGCAAAACTACCATGGGAAGAGAGTCAAGACCTGCCAGAGGGGAAATAACCTTTGCACAAACACACAGACACACACCACGGCTTGGGCACATTCCTAACCAAGTATTTACTTAATTCAAAGAGTGCAGGATGTGGGGATTGGGTAGTGGCAGGACTCTGGTGTCAGGGAAAAACATGGGACACAGCTGAATGCACTGATTGAGCACAGCCATGATCCAGGGTCTGCTAGGAACTGTCCTGCTTCGGTAACTCCCCTCTCTGGGATTTGCCAGGCAGCCCGAGGGGAGGGCACAGTAGCATCTACCCAGAAAATGAGTGGCATCACCTTGTACTTTCCTTAGGGCTGTGGGTGCAGGGAGACTCCAGCCAGCAGGCTCCAGGGACATGCCCCTGAGTGCAAGGGCAGAGTAGAGCAATCAGTGCACTTGTGGCACAGTCTGGGCGTTCGCAGAGTCCTTCGCCAAGCCAACAAGCAAGGAACAATGTTGTGCTGAAGCTTTCCTCCCCTCCAGGAGCTTTCTGCTAGCAAATCCCACACCTTGCAGCGAAAGGGACCTGGGTGGTCAGAGCAGGAGGCTTGGGACTCAGCAGGATGCTGCTCGTAGCTGCACGAGCCCCACACGTTGTGCACGAGCCCAAATTAACAGTCTGGGGTGCAGTGGGGGGTGGACACAGAACTTTTTGTCCCAAGGACCCCAGCCTGGTTCCAGGTCACACCAGATGGATCTTCACCTACCAGGGGAGTGCAAACCTCTTCCCTGTTTCTCTGTTTGGAGCATGGGATGCCTTGTACTTGGGTGCAGAGGCTTTCAGGGATCTGCAGCATTTCTAAATTGCCACAGAGCCCCAGGAGGAACCACACTGCTCCTCGCACTCTTTAAAGATATATAGATGCCCCATGCCTGTGGCTGTTCAGAGGCCATCAGTCCCAGCCCCACTCTTGCATTGCAGAGAAGATCCCAGGGCTTGCTGTTCCCCGAGTCCTCTGGGCAGCCCATGGTATTTTAGAAATGGAGTGTTTCTCTCCCTCCTGGGTTGTTTTGGCCACATCCCTTTGGCAACATCCATTCAGAAATCCCCCCCAGGCTGCTCACGGCCACTGTGTGGGACTTGCAGGGAAAACATGCATCACTTGCAGGAACAGGGGGTCAGGAGACATAGGACGAGCCAGCGTGGCTGCAGCTCACAGCCCTGCTCTCCGGGTGAGTCACTGCTGCACCATTTATACCAGTGTTGAGGGGAGGGCAGGGATGTCTGGCCCAGGGGAACAGTTTTCCATGCTCTGCTCCCTGCCTCTACCAGGGATGGGGACCTTATGACTGCCCATAAAGCCACCTTTCCTGCCCCTTCCTTCTACATCTTAACCATGAACCATACCTTCTGCTTGCCCTGTTCCCCACCTTGACCTCATCTACCCACCATGGGCACAGCCCAGTCCTCTTCACCCAGCCTGGGACACCACCAGCAGGAAGCTGCAGAGATGGAGAAAGAAGCCATGGCAGCCTGACGCCATTTCTCTGGATGAGGAGAGGAAGCAGAACAGAGCTGCCTCATGGTGTGGATATAGATAGCTCCCCCATCTTCCCCAAAATCTCTTCCTAGGGGGAGTGACAAGAAGCCAAGCAAAGACTGGCCAGGGAAAAAGGGAAGGAGTTGGCATAAGTGATGGTAAAAGACTTTCCACTCATTGCTTTTCCTTCTTGGTAGGGATTGCAGTTCACTTGCAAGATTGCAAAAATCCATGCTTGCGATGTTTTTTAAAATGCTAATTCTGGCTTTCCAATCTTGAGCTGGCCAGAGGGCCTTGCTGAAATAACAAAAGACCATTTGTTTTTCTGAAGGGGAAACTGGAGGCTTGTTTGTTTTCTTTCAACATCAGAAAGTCAGATCTTGTATGTGTCACTTGCTGAGTTTTTGGATGGAAAAGAGCAGGTGGTTTTGTAGCATCAGATGCACCACGAAAACATAGTCCCATTGCTTGAGCTGTGACAAAATGGTTAAATATGTCAGTCATTCTTGTTTGTTTCAATCAATGACTAAATAAATAGCAGGGAGAAAAGGTTAGTCCTTCAAGTTTCAGTGCTCATCAGTGAGGGTCAGATGAAGCTCATTTTCTGCATGTGGGACTTCCAACAAGTCCTACAGGAAACCCAAGAAATGTCAGACATGACCTTCCTGGCAAATCAAATGTGAAAAACAAGGAAGTCACACTGGGCAGGCTTTCTAAGGAAGCAAAAAAAAAAAAGCACAGCCCTTTTATTTTTCCTCGGCAGATCCTCTCTAAGGTCACTGTACCATTGTAAACTACTTCTCAGTTTGGCTGGTAACAGAGTTTAGTGCTGGTGCTCTGCAGCATTTGTCTTGTGTAGGGCTAAATTCACCCAGAAGAGGAGCAGAGCCTTGGAGAAAGAGTGATGAACCTGTGGTTGGCTGTGGTGGGGATCTGAGCATTTAATTGCAGCCTCCTGGGCCTAGTCTCATCCAGACTCAAAAGACAGAGTGTCCCTGGCAAACCCGAGGGGCTTGACCCAGAAAAAAGCCCAAATCTGTGCTCAAAGGAGCCAGAGGTCTCATATGGCTCTCTTTTATGAGCATCCGGTTTCCAACCAACAAGTCCAGAGGGGTGCAAAAATATGTATCCTGGTAACTGTTCACGTTGTCTTCCCTTTTTGTTATGTTGCTTTTCAAAACCCCTCTAACGTTGAGGTAGTTTATGGTTTAAAGGTTTCCTTATCTGCTAATCCAAGCTGTGTGAGTCCCATCCCAGAGGAAAAAGACAGGAGGGGCCGAGTCACCCAAACAAACCACAAAACACAGCCAAGAGAGAATGGGAATGGAGGCCATCTAATAAGCGCAAGAGTCTCCAAGATCGATGTCCATATCTCAGGGGTTACTTAAAGTCCTACGATCACAAGACGGTATGGGGTTTATGCACTGTTGGGCAGACCAAAAAGAGGTAGAGGAAGAGGTGGACTGTGTCCTAGACTCCCTGTCTATAAAGGTCAGTGTGGGGAGGCTCACAAAAACTCAGAGCCTCACTTTCTCAAATGAACCTCACGCCCTGTGTGACCCCACTCACCTTTCACTGCCAGGATGCAAGGTGGCCATGCTCTGCCTTTGCCTGCATTGCCACGGTTGCCTTCATTTGTCCTCCTGATTCCTACAAGTGTTGGTGTCATTTTCTCCAGTTTTTGGTATTTAATAAGAACATTCATGAGGACCAAACGTGAGACTCCTCCAACTGGAGAGATGGTCAAGCAGTGGCAAAACTCACGTCACCATGGCAAACTCAGCCCAAGGGGACCAGAAAGCTGCAACAGGGGCACCATGGGCATTACATTTCACTGTGGAAAGGTTTGAATCCCTAATGGGAGACAGACAACAGTGTCCTGCTTGCTGCCCAGGATGATCAGATGCAACCAATAAATGACCAAATAGAAAGAAAAGATGCAATACACAAGACAAGGCAGAAATGATGGTGCTCTGAGATCCAGTAGCCAACACCAAGGCTTATTCTCAGATGCACAGGGGAGCTCTATGTCTTCCTTCTGGGACCATGCCCATAGTTTTCAACAGGAGCCAAGGCTGGTATAGTCATAGGCCCCACATGGCAACAGGAGACATTGGGTGGTGCCTGTAGAAGTGCAGCATCATTTTCACTCCTGCCACGCTGCAGAGTGAAGAGTTAAATTCTCTCCCTCAGCAAGAGCACAGAGGCAGCTCCCAGTCGCTGCCATCTGCTCTCATTCACACGTGAGCCGTGCGCGGGCACCATTCAGTTCTCCCTTTGACAAAACCAGAACTGCTGAGATTACATATAATGAAGGAGAAGAATGGCTGAGCCATTCCCAGCGTGCACGGGAAGCTGTGCTGGCTGGGAGCTGGTGGAGAGGGGAAACATCTGATCCCAGGACAGGGTCCTTCCCTCTGTGTGGCCAGGAGGGTGCAGTCTCCTGGGAAATGTCTCACTCATTTGCAAGTGGCAACATCCAGCCAGGCCATGGCCCATGTGCTAATAGCTGTGCACAGAGCAGCCCTGCCTGCGTGTCTGGGTCCGCACGCAAGAAAGAGTGTTATACACAATGAACATCCTCTGTTTGCAGTGCATCAGTCTCTCCCCAACAAACTTTTGCTCTGCTCCAGACCGGCAGCGACACTCTGCCGTTCAGCAATCAATCTCGTCACAAACAACAATAATCGGGGAGCAGCCCCAAGAAGCCCCGAGAGTCTGTCTGCACCGAACCTGGCCAGAAGTTGCCCAGATGAAATGTGTTGTTGCAAATGGGCGTGAACAGAAATTGCAATTGCTGGAGGGAAACAACCCAAGCCTCATTCAAAAGAAAAGGGGAGGGCTATTTTTTGAAAAATGATCCATTGTCCTGAAAAACTAAACCGTTCTACAGTTAAAAAATCACTTTTCATTTAGACATTTCTGGAAATTTATACTTTAAAAGGATTTTTTAAAAGGTTAGAAGAGGATAAAGTATTTATAAATTATTCAAAAGAAATGTTTAGATTAATTCAAACCAAATATTTTTTAAATGGCCTCTTCCATGAAATTTTCAGCAATTTGTCCTAATTCATGCAGGAAATGGTTGCAGATACTCATAAACTCATGGGATGGGAAGTGAGATCTAGTGAAAATCAGCTGATAATTGCTCGTCTAAATCATTTGGCAAGCACTCTTGAAAAAACAAGTCACGCAAAGAGAATCAAGATGGGAAAAGTAAGCTAAACGCATACCAATGAATTCAGCTAGTTCTGGACTGCAGAGGCCAGTGGCTTTCGTGAGCCACAGGCTTTTCTACAAGAGAGTGTTTTCTTCCTTGTCTCTCCTTTTTGGCTCATGCAAATACACTTTGTGAGCCTTTCCCCTGCCTAGAGTTTGTTTTCTGGAAGTCCTGGCTGTGCAAACAGCAGCAGCTCCACAGTGGCGGTTCCTGCTCCCCTTTCTCAGATGTCTAGCACGCTGCAGACCAGAAGGAGCTCTTCGATGAGGTGCTGGCAACCGGGAAAGGTAGAGTTTAGAAAGCTGAAGCTCGCAAACAGGAAGCGATGGGGGCAGGGGACCTTCTGCTGGTACTTTTCCTCCCTTGTCTCCCTGGGCAGTGCAGGGTGCTGGTTGGGCAGAGGGAAGCATCGATGGTTCCACTGGAGCCAGGACACCCCTCGCTGAAGGGTCACGTTGCTGGTCATCCTTCCAGCTCCTCATTGTTCTCCTTGTATCCGCCTTACTGGCCCCTTTCCATTGCGTTTTCCATTTGCCAAAGGCACCAGCAGCCTGTAATCGTTTCCACACTCATATCATAGGTCAGGGGTGAATTGATTCTTAGGAAAAACAGGACAATGCAACACACTGGGAGCAACATTTCCAAGATATCCCAGAAACCCAGTTAACTTCCCTGCACCCAATGAAGAAATGCTTCAGAAATTCGCCTGGCAAGGTTACCCAGTAGTCTGAAGTACCATGACTATTGCCCTGTTTTTGATATCCCTTGCACGGTAACTCTCTATCCTGGCTGCTGGGACCCCTCCAACTCTGCGCTGACTGTGTTTTGCAACCCAGATATTCCAGCAGGAGAGCTGTCCCCGGAGGCAGTGCCTGTGCCAGGCAGGCGAAGCAGCTCGCTAGGTGCCCTTGTCTAACTTAATTCAATACACAGCAGAAAGGGAGTCGCAGTGGGTGTTGGGGTCTTCAACTACAGCCTGTCAGCTCCTGCAGAGAAGGTTTCATTCCCCACCTCCACACTGGAGCTCCACAGTGAGATTTTAAGCAGTCCCAGGTATTGACCCAGGAAAAAGGAGGTACAGGAGCCTTTCAGAGGCATTAGCCAGCAGGAGCTGGACGGCATAGTTTTATGCCATGATGCTGAGTAGTTACAGCTCTGACACTGACCGAGACCCACATCTCTCAAATCCTTTTGTTCTAAGTAAAATAAACCACAGCAAGAGCTTAAGAGTTGGCTGACAGCATCTCCAGGTAAGAGAGCCAGACCACAGCTGGAATTGTGGCTGACAGCGATGAAGATGTGTAGAGCCCAGAGGAGTTTGTTCCTGTGCACCTCCTGGTTTCAGTATTTTTCAGTTAGCTCTGGCAGCAGAGGGTATGAAACTGTAGAGACATCTGAACACTACATTCCACGTAAAAATGAAACTAATCAACCAAGTGTTTTTAAAAAGAGGGTAATAACAATGGGTGAAAACAAAATAGCTTGCAACTCCTTTGAGGCTGAGGAACCTTGCAACACTGGCACCCAAGGAGACCAGAGATGCTGACTGGCATCCAGCAACCCCTGTTTTGAGGGCTGCACACCTGGACAACAAGTTCTTCAGGCCCCAACACAGTGGCCAGCACCAAGTGACCCCAGATCATTCCTGGCTGGTTGGTGCTCACAAAGTCCTCCAGTCTTGCAAGGAGAGGCAGTGGGCCATGCCTTACCCATCACTGTCATCTGACATAGCCTACTCTGGTGATCTGCTACTCACTGGGGCACCAGTGATTCTCTCGACCACTTCTGGATGAAGATGTAGTGTTTTCTATCACTGAGAGCCCAATGCCATAGGTGTAAAATAACTGCATTTTTCATCATCCTCGCTGGGATAGACTGTTCCAGCTGATCATAGTCTCCCACACTTCTCGGTCTGATGGGATGGGTTTGATCCTTTCTCTGCATTGGGTAGGGAACATCTGCCATGCTCAGCAAAGGGAGTGCTCAGCTCTCCTTGGCGGGTAAATCTCAGTACCACTCATTGTAAAGGAAAGGGGAAGACCAAGCCAGGCAGTGGCACATTATTTTCCTGTAAGTCTGCAAGTCAGGAATAGACAGAGGGAAACATCACCAGCAAGGGGCCAGCACAGGTGAAACTGCTCAGCCTGCCAGCTGAAGAGTATCCGCTGTATTAGAGGGAGGCAGGAGTCAGATCAAGCAGCTCAGAGCAGAGCACATTGAGCTGTACAGTGTAAGACAAACAAGACAAGATCAAGCCCTGCACTTGGAAACAGCTGCAGGAACCACAGCAGATGACATTGCTTTGCAACAGTTTGCAACTGTCAATGGAGCATGCACGGCACAAAGAAAATGCCACCAGCACCACCCGTGCACAGACGCCCCTGGGAGCTGCTGGCCTGGGCGCTGCAGGAGGTGAATGCAGACACCCTTGCATGTTATGGGGGGATTTGGCTGCTGGGGCCAGGTGGCTCCAGAACCAGTGACAGCAGCACTGGAAGAGGAGCTGGGGCAGTAGAAGGCCGTGAGGTCAGACTCAGGGTAAGAGGGATGAGCTGCCTCTGTAAGAGAAGGATGTGAACTAAGCTTCTGGCTGCATGACACAGCTGATTAGAAAAGACACGGCTTGTGTTAGTACCAAGAAACTCCATGGCAAGGCACTCCTCAGTGAGAAGCCAGGGACCAGCACATACAGAAGTTTAGGGCCTTGTCCATAGGATGGAGAAGATTCCAGCAGTTATGGAAGGACAATAAAACAATCGTCCATACCACACTTTTCAAAAAAAGCTGGATTTCAAACAACTCCAAGAACTTTTTGGGACTCATCTCCCCACTGCTGGTAGAAAGGGACAGCCTGACTCAGTGCATCAGCTGTCCAGCTGGTGCTGCTACATCTCCTGCTGTCCTTGCCCTTTCCCCTACTTCAAGCATTGCATATAACTTGAAACATTAAATAAATGCATAATAAAGGGAAGATTTTGGTCACAGGGGGAGGACTGCGGGGGCACAAACAGTACCAAATATTTTTCCGTGCCCGGTGCGTCACACAAGTTGGGGCAGGTGCACTTAGAAAAACAGAGCCCGTGTTTGTGCACTCTTAAGACTGTTATGTAGCTGTGTTTAGGACCCAGCAGGAAACTGAAGCTCCTTTTTATGATGTGGAGGCTACTAATGTGTAAGTAAATCACATTTTATCCAGTTAATAACATCAGAGTCTGGCCAGGGACTCTAGGCAGGTCTGGATTAAACAACCCAAACTGCGATATCCATATAATGACTATAATATTTGTTAATGCCAAGGCAGCAAAAGGTGCAGAGAGGTTGACTGTGAATGAGGGCTGCCTCTCGGACTAAAGAGGACATGGAGGTGCCTTGGATTGCAGGGAGACACACCCAGCCACCCCAGCAGCCTGAGAGCCTGGCAGTGGGGAGAAGTCAAAGCAGTGAAGTGGGGCGGTTCCCTGCAAGCCCTCAGCCTGCAGCACCCCAACAGTGAGAGCAGACTGATGCTGCAGGTGGATTGGCTTGGTGAAGCGTCCCCATAGCACACAACAGCCCGCAGGCTGGTGCCTAACACAAGCCATGTGCTAGCAGAAGAGAGTCAGTGTGCATAGCTATGTTCTGGCTTACATACGCACACAAATAGTTTTATTACAGGAAGCTATGGCCAGCTTAAACTGGCCACAGACCACTTAATCTATATGCCCACAGGGTCTTGGTTCATGCCTCTAACCTGGGCACTCATGGGAAAACGCCTCCACTGCAGAAATCCTTTGTAACTTATGCTCCCTTGAGGTGTTAGAAGATGTGGCTGTGAGTTGTGGCTGCACAGATCCAGTCCAGCACTAGACAGACAGAGCTGACACTGCAAGGCTTGGTTAAAGGCCAGACTCCCGTGTGCCTGTGTGCATAGGTTTAAGCAGTTTGCAAAGCTGTTTGGCTTTAGCTGTATCTTTACTAATCCCTTGTGCACCCTACCTGCATCTGAGGTAAGTATCCAAACCCTGTCTTTCTACCAGAAGTCCGACTCGAGCATCATCCACACAGCAGGAGCTGTCACCTGCTAGCGGTTTTGTCTCTAGAAACAAAAATGCAAACAACCACAGTTAGAAATGGCCATGGAGGTCACTGGGGAATGCAAAAATTCCAGTTTCAGCTCAAGGTTTAATGCAAGATCGTCTAGGAGGGGAAGGCAGTTTTTATTTTTGACAAAGTGATTCAACTCATGCTTAGTCTCTCCCAGGTTTCACTTGCTCATTCTTTCATGCTCCCATACAAGCACCAAGATGAGTGTGGCCAAGTAGCCAGGTCAGGATCACTTGGGGTGACATGGGAAATAAGGGACAGCAGCTCTCAATGCCTCATCATGGCTCCTGGATTCCCCTTAGATGGGTGGCTATGCACTGGGTCTCATGCATGCCCCTTGTACTCTTTAGGAACAGACAAAGATTGTGATTCTTCTGCCTCTTCATCCTGTCCTGCCTCTGTGAGTCATTAAGAACGATGCTGATTTACTCATGCTGGTTGAGCTTTCTGGGTGTAATCTCTCCTTTGTTTTAGACTGTCCTTTGTTTTACTGCTCCAGATGTCTTGAGAAGTTGCATGCCTCTTGCTCCGATCTTGATGACCTGCTGATCTAGCAGATCAGCACATGCCATTCTTTTAACCCTTCTTCTCGCTGTTTCTCCTGCTGCTTTCGCATCCAGACATCCCCATTGAGGTCAATTTTAAGTTTCTGTTACAAATCTCCCAAAGTCTGAGCTGCATTCCAAATTGCTGACACCACATTACAAAAATCCCTAAAAGCACAATGGGCTCAGGTTTCTCATTGCATTGCTTAGCACACGAACAACCACAACACCCTTCCCTCTTACCAGCTCCTTGGAGAGCTTCAGCATCATCATTAAAGGCTGGATTTAGCCATTCATTCTCTCTGCAGAATGATGAGGGGAGCATCAAGAGAGTCAAACAACCATCTTGTTTGCCATGATATCTCCCTTGAAATCACTCCCTTCACGAGTTCAGTAGATTCCTGAAAAAGTCCCACATTCGCTTTGTTATATTGTGCTGGGGCCCTGCAGCTTTTAAACTGGATCTCCTTCATGTTTAATTGGATTCATGCATGAACAGAGAATCATAGAATCATAGAATCATAGAATTGTTGAGGTTGGAAGGGACATTTAAGATCATCAAGTCCAACCATTAACCTAACCTGACAAAACCACTTCTAAACCATATCCCCGAGTACCTTGTCTACCCTTTTTTTAAACACCTCCAGGGATGGCAAATCCACCACCTCCCTGGGCAGCCTATTCCAATATTGGATAACCTTTTCAGTGAAAAATTTTTTCCTAATATCCAACGTAAACCTTGCCTGGCATAACTTGAACCCATTTCCTCTCGTCCTATCACTTGTCACTAGGGAAGGTCTGGTTTGTCTAAAACAGATGAGATTTCGCACAAATGCTATGACCAGGAAAGGCTCCACAAGTTCATATACAGTCTATTGATTAGCTGGGGTCTCTTCCGTGTGACTTCTCCTCTCCCACCTGATATTCACATTTGGGATCATTCCAGCCTCTCCCAAACAAGATCCTAAGGGTTTCTACATACAAGGCCAAAAGCAGAAGACCCAGATGGACCAAAGAGCATCAAGCCATTTGTCACAGTGCAGCTGCACAGCTTCAGGTACCCAGCCATATGGGGAAGCACTTCCAAAAATGACCAACAAAAGATGAAGCTGCAAAGACATGAGAGAGAGAGACAAGAACAGGTTTGGGGGAGACCACCAAGATTTCCAGTGCACCACAGAGGAACCTGAAGAAAGTCCCATGAACCCTACTGGAAAGGGGCTCCACAGCACAAGGTCGGTCACTCATGGCTTGTCCCTCAGCAGCACCAGACACACTGCTCAGACAGTGCCAGCGCCTCTGCAGTTTAGTCATCCCTCTTGGCCTGGACCCCACGAGGAGCGCCAGATCCCACATGAAGCCAGGCTGTTCCAGGATGGGAGGTCAAAGGGGGATACACTGGGGACTGCACACACAGGAATGTACAGCCTGTCCCAAATACCCCAGACCAGCATGAGAAGGCATGCAGTGTGGGATGAAGCCAAGCAGTTTTATCGGCTCTCCTGTGACAAGGTGCTAGAAGAGGACATGTAGGAATACGAGCAGAGGAAGGGTGTTCACCAGAGGAGAGACAGGAAGGGCCACAAGGAAGGAGCTGTCTCACAGGATGCACCAGGAAAATGAGTCTCATGGAGGAACAGCGCGTTCCTCCCTCTCCAGCTTTTAAAGGGCAGAAGAGCAATAACCATCAGTGGCACGACTCAGGAAACCCCATGCAGAAGAGCAGAGAGTGGCTGAGAGCTGCAGAGCAGGCACCCTCCATCCTCTGTGCCCACAGGGCTGGCATGTATGTCATGGGGGCTTTGATCTTCCTTTCTCCTTGCAAGTGGAGACACGGGACTCCCAACCCCGGAGGAAGCTGGTGGGTGGCCAGGGCTGATGTCCGCAAAGTAGCAAAGGCGATATTTAAGCCAAGTCCCCCTTTGAACCTGACCAGGCACAGTGCTCTTGTAGCACAGCCAAGGCATCTCTGCTGGCCTGGCCAACGTTGTCCCCATCTGGGCCACCACTGGGACCATGTCTGTGGCCTCAGGATCTCCCTGCTGCCAATAGATGCTGCTCACAAAGCCACCGAGTGCCTGTGTAGCTCCCACACCTACAGACAGACCAAGCTGCCAGAGCTGGCCCAGCAGGCCAGCCCAGGTTGCAAATCCGCGGCTGACAGGACAAGCCCTGAGCAGATGGGACAGCATTCCCGGGCGGCAAGCAAAGCCTCTGGCACCCTTCATGAGTTGTTCTCAGAGAGATTATGCTTGCAAATGAACTCAGCCAGCAGCAACTCCTGAAACAGCCACTGTGCAGTCCAGGGACCGTCCTCTGCTCCACTCCCACCGCTTGCAGTCTCTGAAGGGGGCTATCAGGGTCAGGAAGATCCCACCCTGGCTGCTGTGGGATCCCACCCAGCCACAACCTCTGTGAAAGGTTTCACAGATACAGCTCTCCTTCCCTACCCAAGAGCTTTGCTCTGCCTCATGCCAGATGCTCCCACAGCTCTTTGCGAGGGCAATCATCTCAATTGTTCTTTTTTCTTTTTTTTTTTTTTATATTTTCCTTTTCCACTTAGAAGTTCTCCTGCTCCCACAGAGCTCAGAGAAATGGGTCTTGTTCTTATCTGCAGGCATGAGCTGATAGCAGATGAACTCTGGCAGCTCTTCCAGGAGGGTGTGTGCAAGGTGATTTCAGCCATAAAGCCATCGTGGGTGGAGTGTGATTTTTTTATTTTTTTTTTTACCCTCCTCATTCTTCACTTAGATAGTTGCACTGATTTATAGATTCCCTGTGCCCCCGTGGGTTTACATCTCCCGAGGAAGGTATGGCTATAAATGTGACTGCCTGGCTGCATGTGCAAGGAGTGGTGTCCTCTGCAGGGTGGAACCAGTGACTTGCTCTGACCCCAGACAGGCAGCCCACGATAATACTGCAATTTTTCTCACTCTCCCCAGGCATTGTGCCTGATCCTGTGGCATGATGGGGGGACAAGGGCTGGGAACCCACCGCCTCAGTGACGTGGGACACCCCTGCTGGAGGTGCGGGGCAAGCTAGGCATTTCAGCGAGCAGAGCAGGACAACAAGGGGATAGAGAGAAGCCACTAAACAGCCCTTTTGGGGAGAGAGGGGTTAAAGGACGGCTGTGCTGAGCTGCAGGAGGGAGCTGGGGCTGTTTTCAGTAGAGCTGAAGTTAGAGTAGGGCCGTGGCATCCTCTGGCAGGGGGATGCCTTTGTGCGCACTTGGTGCATAATAGATCCTCCGAGGAAAGAGATACTGTCTCTTTGCTCCAACCACAATTTCAATTAGATGAATAGCAGCATAATCCCATAGAGGCGCTCAGCTGGGAACTGACCATGTGAGAGGCAAGCGAGCCCTCCCCCAGCCGAGCAGTGAAAGGGGACCCCCCCCCCAACTGCCGGCGAGGAGGCCCCCAAACCCTCCAAGAGGGACCATCTGCTCCTGCGGCAGCCCCTCCTCCCGCAGCCCCCAGCGAAGAAAGAGCAAGGGCTGCCAGTGCCTTCCGCAAACAAAGGCAGCACTTCAAGGCTGGTGCTTTAAGCCCCCGGGGAGAGAGGAAGAGGAGGGAGCGAGAGCCCCAGAGGCTCCCGGGGAGTCGCCCATGCTCCCATCCTTTGGGCAGGCGGCATCGGCAGGCGTGCTCCAGGAGAAGATGGGGCAGCAAAACGGGGAGAGCACATGGTCCTCCTGCACCAAGTGATGCCACCATGGGGTAAGAGGAGAAATGGAGGAGACATCACAGGGGACTCACTCCAAACTCTACTCCCTTCTCATCCTGCTCTGCCCCTGGTACATCCCAGGGCAGGGACTTGCTTCTCTTGCCATCCTGGCCAAAGGGCAGAGCCGCTCCACCATCTGCCAGCAATAAACACAGCAGCCGTGCAAGTGGCAAAGCTGAGTGTTCTCTTCCCCCCCGAACCTCTCTTGGGTCTCAAAGGGAATTTCCTCTCACACTGAAATTCTCAGACTTGTCCCTAGTTCTGGAGAGGCAATTTGGGGAAAGTCTTGAGAAACCTAGATTGTGCAACCAGGAGTTTAAAGCGATTTTCAACCCACAAGGCAACTGACAACACTTTTGTCAGCAACTGTTACCAAAACCCTCTAGTTCCACTGTTGCAGCAACACCTTCCCAAGCAGGAGTGCACCACATTTGTAGGACATCGTTCTACAACAGATGTGCTCAGCTCACAGGTATCAAACCACCAGATCCTTGGCTTGGCAATGCTCTCCTCCATCCCTCCAAGCATCCCAACATCCTTCAGAACAAGTACCCTTCCCGGGGGCACCACCCTCCCTGTCCCTGTCTTGGGACAGATAGGAGAGGAGTTATGGTGCTGCAGCACATAAAGGAACATCATCCAGTCCAAGGGGCAGCTTGGCAAGCTCTGCAGGGCAACAGCAAGTCATTCTCTTGCTAAAGTCAACAGCTCTGAGCCTGAATACACACAGCTGGGCACAAAGTGACTAGGGATCACATCTGCTGAATAAGAAGGGGTCATTGTTATGCTTTGTCACCCATTTCAGAGCAGATAGCACTTTAAAGCCATTTGGTTTTGCACTCCGAATAGTAAAAAAGGTCAGGCACTGAGCATGGGCAGTGGGGTGTTTTCCCAGCGCTGGAGCGTCATGTGAATATTCCCAGGTGTGAATATTTGTCTGAACATCCGCTGCCTTCCCAGTCCCATGGCACGGGAGGGGAGAGCTTTGATCTCTTCCACAGCTGAGACTTGGTGCACGTTGTGCTTTCCCTGTCCCCACTAACCCTTCGACTCGACAACTTGTGGCTGTGCGGCCAGGCTAACGTCAGCGACACGGCCAAGGCAGATAACAGAGCTGCCGAGAGATGAGCTCCGGGGGGACCCTGCCACCAATGCCTTTAATTTACTGTTAATCTGAAACACAGCCAGAACGTGCTAATGAAACGCCAGTTATTGGTTGCTGGTGAAAGGGGCACTGCTTTCTCCCGCTTTTCGTGTGCTGGGATGCGTGCTGGAAGCACCGCGCACCCCCCGCCTGGCCTGCTCCCCACCACGCTGCTCCCACAGTGCAATTACAAACCCAGACATAAATCATGGTTAACCTTTGCTCTCTCTCATATGTTTGTCCAGAGGCTACAGAAATATTGCACAAGACACGTGACAGCCAGAGAAACAAAAATAACTTTTATTAAACTGTCCCAGAGTGGGAGGGGAGGGGGAATTTTTGGAAAGTCAATACTTTTCACAGTAAGGGAACCCATTTGGGAAAATAATGCAGACCAGGTATTCTTTTATCAGCAGTTAAAGGTATGTGTTAGCATCTCAAAAGGGACAGATACACACCCTCATGATTCACATACAGTAGGGCTTTGCGCCCTGACTCTGACGTCTTGTTTGCTCTTTTCAAAACCAAAACAAGTTGCTTTCCCATCAGCTCAGCTCTTTTCAGCTACTCTGACTTTAAAACTCCTGCTAATTCCCTTTCTCTCCTCTCCCTCTATCACTGCTGCAAAACAATGATGAACGTGTCCTAATGCCTTGTTATTTCTGAATGACACAGGATTAACTAGAAGGAGAGAAACCTGATTTTGCAAAACCAATCGAGGTTTGAATTGCAAGAAAAATAAACACCTTGCTTTGCCCAATGCAGAACTGATTACGAGATGTTTGCATCTACCTGCAGATAGAGATATCACCCAGCTGTACGTGTGTTTGTGATGCTAAAACTGGAGTCACGAAGGCTGATAATATTGGTAAAGAAAATTGCTGTAGGCTGAAGCCCGTGAAAGCAGGCACCAGAAAAGGTGGCAGAAAAGCTCAGTGAATATCCAGGCTGAGTTTTTGAAGAGGAATCATCTATACTAGAGCATGCAAATATAGCGTCATGCATCTTTTGTATTCACTTTCCACAAACCTGCGACTGAATGAGTTTTACTAGCACAAAAATGTTGGAGGAAAGTGAAGTTCAAAGCTGCATGCATGAGTAACCATGGAAACTGAATTTTAAATTTGCACATGCGAGTATTTGTATCCAAAGTACTTTGTACGCTCGGCCAATGCGGGAAGAGGGACACCATCATGTCACAACTGGCCAATCGCAACTTAGAAACACAGCTTGAATTTCAAATATCACCTACTTACAGCAAACCTCCGTCCGCGGAGCGGAGAAAAAAGAAATGTGAAAAAACCTGCCTCAAATTGCCATCTGCTCGTGAATATTCCACAATTAGCAGAGATGGATTCAATGGATACATTATTCATTGTGGATTATTCGCCCAGATCTAACAGCAATAGTGCAACGGGTATTTAAATATTGTGATGAGGAACCATTTCAGACATAGAAGGTGTATGTGACTGTCCCCATGTATGAATATGGATGCGCTCCTATCCTGCAGGAATCTCTGGGAACAATAGCTGTGTGGTAAATACTTTGTCCTCTGCACCAACAGAAAACCCAGAGCTCTGTGATAAACTGCATTTTTTTTAATCCTTTTTCCTGTTCATTTGTCCTCTGCCCCAACCCCTCCTCTCTCAGCTGGGCTACTAATGCACCAAAATCAGCTGCCATTTTAGCAACAAAGGCACTTGCTCTTTCCCGTGCTGTGGCTCAGGTTGTGGAAGAGGTTTGGTGAGATAATGTCTTTCCCACTTCCACCCCAGCCTTCCACTGTGACCCACGTTAGGCAGTAAAAATAACAAAACCAAAAAAAACAAAACCCTCCAAGTGCAATGCTGTGTTTGCAAGCATGGATTTCCTGGGAAATCTTCAAAAGTTGCCTTGCAGTTTGCAGCGACCGCAGCACAGATGGTCTTTAGGCCCCTTTGCAGGTTCAGCTTCCATGGCACGGAGCCAACTGCTCCATGGCCACCAGTGGCCGATCGACCCTGGCAGGCATGCACGCCAGAGTCATGGCAAAACAGAGACGCCCCAAAAAAACCTCAACTAAAAGCAATGACCAAGAGCCACGGAAAGAAACAGCCTTGGGGAAGGAGGCGGGTTTGGAGGGGCGCACACTCAGGCAGGAGGCTGGGGGATGACGGAGCCAATGCAACCAGGCTGTGCCAGGATTGCTTAAGTAGAAACAACACAGAGAAAAGGAAAGGGGAAAACCGGTAAGAAAAAGGAAAAAAAAACCCACCCAAATCTAATGAAAGAGTCCAAAGTAGCACAGGATGGGGTTATGCAACTTCAATTTGTCCAGTGCTGTTCACAGACAAACACTCCCCCAAAGCAGCATGGACTTGTGCAAGTGAAGGTTGTGAAATCCCCACGCTGCTGCCAGCTGTTGCCCAACTCTGCCGGGTAGCAACGCTGCACTGCAGAGGACAAACCAGGATCCTACAAACACCGCAGCAAGGCTCTGGTGTGATCTGCACACAGACCTTCACCGTGGAGTCTGGGCTGAAGTCCCTTTTCAGTGCCGTGCTGGGCCATGGTGGCCTGCAGCAT
The DNA here is from genome assembly GCA_003993805.1 of Himantopus leucocephalus. Taxonomy (NCBI): domain Eukaryota; kingdom Metazoa; phylum Chordata; class Aves; order Charadriiformes; family Recurvirostridae; genus Himantopus; species Himantopus leucocephalus. The sequence goes on from RSEF01000023.1 coordinate 2,272,400, forward strand.
GGCAGTCCTCTGCCAGACAAGTTCTCCTGAGGTCTCATCAAAACAGTGCAACCATCATGCAGTAAGACGTGGTCAAGCATAGACAGGACAGCTTTTCTGCTGCTATTAGTAGCAGCTCCTGGGCTATTACTGATACAGAAGATGGTGGTCTGGCCTCTGATGGGCCAGGGTGTCCCATGCAGGAGGTTTACAAGTGTCATACATAGGCAGGAAGGTGACTCCCCAGGTGCTTATTTCCTTCCCCATTAGCAAAAAATTAGCTCCTGTTGAAATGGGAGAACATGAGAAACTCCCATCCAAAAATCCTTGCAGTGTCCAGGACTACATGTGCTCAAAGCTCACAGGGAAACTGATCTCCCTTGGGGTGCATAGGCACACTGAGCCTAATTTCTTGGTCCCAAAGGTTTTAGGCTTTGTCTTGGGTCAATGCCCAGACACCCAGCTTTAGGATCTTGGGCAGCCTTGGGCAGGATCTGCTGAACCCACACAGGCCAGACAAGGATCTTTTGATGCTGTCCTGAAGGCAAGCTTGTAATACCCACCAATGCATGCCTCAAGGAGTGAACACGCTATCTGGGAGCACCCATGGAAGGACTGTTGGGACTGGGGTTTAGTTAGACCTTCCTGCATGGATTCTCATGATTGTTGACTAGAAGGTTAATTCCCAGCTGGAAGAGCACCTTTGGTAGTGGACCGACTGTCCCGTGTTTGGGTCTGTAAACCCACAGGGGTGTCTTCCCTCAGCTCTGCTCTCCAGGGTTTGATTCAGTGCAGGCTGCACAGAGGCGCTCCCTCGCCACGCTCTGCAGGGATGGGATTGGGCAATTAAATGGTGATTTGGCAAATAGTGTATTTGCTGAAAATGCTATTTTCATCCCTTTAAAGTTCAATATTGAAGTTTAACTTGCAGCATAAATTTGGTTGAAAAATATTTTATTATCTGGACTTGCAGTGCCAGAGGGAAAGGGACAGTTCTCTTTCACCCACACATCTAGGAAGCCAGAGAGCCAAGGTCAGGGAATTTGAGCCTCATTTCACCGGCACTTTCCTTCATTCTTCAACTACAAAATCCACACAGCAGGGGTTATCCATTTCACACAAGCAAAGACAATAGTTACTACATTAGTGAGCTTCAAACACAGGCCAGGACTTACCCCACCTCCTACCCTAGGAGGTATTTCTGCTCTTGCTCAGAGCTGGATAAAGAACAGCAGTTGTATCTCATACACTTCCAGATGTTGCTTCAGTTGTCCCAGGCCTGCAATGCTCCAGAGACCCTTTGGAAGGAGCCAGGACCGGAGAAGGATGTGATTTCAGTGCCAGTGCAGCATCAGACCCACCCCAATGAGCCCTGGAGCATCTCCAAGCCATGTCTTATGCCACACAAGCTGGTGCTCCTCATTTCCTACTGTACAGTCCCTCAGCAAGCCTAGAAAAAGCAGCCACCAAACACAGATGAGGTGCACAGGCTGAGCCTGGAACCAAGACAAAGAGCCCTGGAGAAGGGTGATGAATGTGCCATGGATGGAGAGAAGCATCAAATCCCCATGGGAACAAAGCACCAGCTCCACATCTTGCCTGGTTCTGTTTCCCTTTCCTCTCCAATGTTCAAAGCCTTCTTCCCAGGTACAGGTGGGACCATGCACTCTTTTGCCTCTCTTGACTGGCCAGCCAGACAAAACACTGGAGGACCGAAATGCTACTATACTGGCTATACTTCAGGAGAACATCTCCTCCAACTAGCAAGGGCAAAACTCATCATCCTTCACCATCATCCTGCTCTGGATAAGGAGTCAGGACTACAGCTACCTGGTTGTAGCTTGACATGTTTGAAGCTGGGAGAGGAATCACTCCATCCTTTTGCCCACCTCTTAGACAACACCTTCAAGCCAACCTTAGGAATGGAAAGGGCTGGGGGAAAAACAGAAAGTATGAGGCAAAAACGAACCAATTCCAGAGGGCAAAAAGGAAAATGAGGAAAGGATGTGAGGGTGGCAGTGATGAGTTTCACTAAGTGCTATCTGAACTGAAGCCACTTTAAAAGCAAATTTAGGCCACACCAGAAGGTGGTCAGCAGTGAGTGCTCATGTGTAAATTGAGACCTGTTCATCTTGATAAGTTTCCAGCAGAAATACAGTTGGGCCCAAATGGAAATTCATTGTTGGAATGTGTCAATTTAGATCATAGTTTCTACGGAAAAAAGTCAAAATGAATCACTTCATTTTTCCCTTCTCATTTCAGTGAGGTAGAAAGTTTCATTCATTTCATTTAAACCTTCATAGCTAAATAACTTTTTGCACCAGAGTAATATATGTGCATCCACATTAGATATTTACCATATAAATCTTGCTGAAATGAGCTACCGCTACTAAATTACTACATTCTGCATTCTGCTCCATTTTACAACTACATTTTTCCTAGGTGACACCTTCCAATTTGTGCACTGATGTGAACTTATATGTGTTTTCTTATGGTTGAAGCAGCCTTGTCTGATAGGATGTCCTGAAGTCCCACCAAAGTGTACTTAAGGTTGGATTACTTGATAAGCATCCAGGATGAGCAGCATTTGCAAGACTTACCTGGGATTTAGTCCTTCCCCAGGAGTAACAAGGCAGAGGCCCAGCACATAAAAAGACTGGTGAAGCCACCCTGTTCCAGCCCAGACTGAACCGGACAGGTACACAAATCATGGTTAATATCGGCTGAACTTTCGTGGTATGCAAAAAGAGTCTATTTAAATCCATAACTGAGATTTGACTTCTTTAATTGACCTGGAAATAAAGACTTTTCAAGCCCTGCAAAGAAAAGGGGTTTTGCGGTCTTGTAGAAGGGCTCCCTGGATGCTGTTCCAGATCTCTTACAGGTGACCTGGAGTGAATGATGTGTTCTGTGCCTTGCCTTCCCTATTTGTGAAGACTTAATTTTCCCCAGAGGATGTCTGCGAACTCACTGGTGCTCATAAGCCCAGCAAACACTTGTGGGGGGACATGCAAGGGAGGTCACAGGAGCTCAGCACCACCATGGGCTGTCATAGCGCAGGCTGCAAGCTCTGGATACCCACCAACTTTGCTCTTTGATCCTGGTTCCTCACCCATCCACAATGCATTCTGCATTTCTGGGCCAGCTCCTCTCGGGGCTGTTCCCTACAGGTAGTATGGACAAGACTGCCCCAGGTTTGGGTCTTGTTGCTGTGCCCAGACCTCCACTATCTCAGACACAACCCAACTTGTCCCCCCTGACCCACACAGGGACCTGCTGCAGGAATTGCTGTGGCTGTCCTGTCCCAAGAACATGCTCTTTGGGACTAATGCTGTCTTTTCACATGCATCTGTACAGCACCTAGCACGATGACCTAGTAATTATAACAAAAGCTAAATTACTGCTAAAATTAGGTGCTTATTAACATCATAGCCTCTGGGCACTACCACAACACTTAATAATGCTGCAGTCTAAGAGTAACTCAGGACCTATCATAATCTTCATGAAAAACTGTCCTTAGGGAGACAGTTTCTGTACAAGGTCTCAGTTTTCCATCGGGTCATATTTTACACATGGAAAAAAAGTATCTGTTCAAATGCCTAAGGATTTCAATTTAGTTCAATTACTTCAACTGCAAAATGAAAGTATGCATATGTTTCACCCCTGAACTTTACTTTTGATTGTAAGCTTTGAGTCATAAGCTTTGAGGACAGTTAGTGGGTGTTAAGGTGCTTGGACTAAAGACACCTCACGACTATGTGAAGGCCAGGGCAGGTTCCACACTGTCACCCAACACACACACCAATGCAATAAAATCAGCAGCACAGAGCCAAAGCCAGGCTGCGTTTTCTCCTGTCTAGTTCCCACAGTCTCCTGTGACCAGGATTCCCGGTGGGGTCAGCTCCAACCCCAGGGTGAATTTAGGACTATGGCTGGGACAGAGCATGACCACAATTCAATTTGCTGCTTAAATTCAACCCAGTTGACTGAGGTATTGGAGATGAAACATGGTCCGTGGCAGGTCTCTCAGGAAAGGCTGAGAAGCAAGGGGGCAAAACCAGCTGGTTCAGGTGCTGTGTGGTCAGGCAAGGGACAGGGTGAGCTCAGCATGCCGTGATCACGGAGGAAGGGCTGTGGGGCACTTCCCAGGTCCCAGAGCTGTCCTCTGCCAGACACAGCACCCTGGAGAAGACACAGACATCCTAGCAGGGGCCGTTCAGCAGCCGCTTGGAGATGCAGAGACAGGATCAGAGCAGAGCTTGTGGGGACAGGGACAGACCCGCGCACCTTCTCTGAAAGCAACCCCCCACCACCCAGATCAGCTCACTGTTTGTCCCAGGTGAAGGAATGGCTTGTACGGCCCCAAATGAACAGCCATGAGGCTGTAGGCAAGCGCCAGCCGAGCTGGTATGTCAGACACCACTATCGCACCACACACCTTCTCTTCTGATTAATGAGGCTGACAAGGAAGGACTTGGAGGCTCCTCCCAGCCCTGCCTCTCATGCACACCCCCCACAAGCACTCATATTATCTGTATCAAGCACATTTTTATGTAAATGCTCTAACCATCCCTTTCAGAGGTACAATGCCTCCCAGACTAAGCCCCTGAATGGCATCGGCACATTTCTCGTGCCTCAGCTGCTCACCCAGACAAACAGAAGTGTGGCTGTCCACAAAAGGCTATGGTAATGCCGAGCTGGAGGAGAGTCAAGGGGAGGGGGCAAGCAGCGGCTAAAGCTATTTCAATGACCGAAGAAAAGCTGGGGTCCTGGTATCGCAATGAGTCAGGGAAGAGGCAGGCCCCACAGGTGGATAAATGGAGTTGCATGAGGCAGGCAGCACAGCCTCACAACAATGCATCATCTCTGGTTGGCGTGATGGGCTCTGAGGTCCACCATGGGGCCCTGGAGCGTTGCTGCAAAGGCCGGCGCTGGGCTTGCAACCTGCGATCTCTCCATGGAAAATAACACAGGAAAGCTGAAACAGGAGTGGGGAAGGAATGCACAGAAAACCAAGGAACATTGAAGACTCTCACGTGACGTCCCCATCCTCCGCATGTGTCGCAGGGAACAGTCCAAGAGACAAGAGGAGAGGTGATATCCCACAGTCCACCCTCATCTCAGCACAGTTGGGACCTCTTCATTCATCTCTCCTATGGTGGGACTCTATGAGGCTTCCCCTCATGGGCTGGTCCATGGTGCCTGTTGGCACACACAGCAGCTCTGCCAGTACCAGGTATACAAGGGTCCTCATTCAGGACAGAACATTTTCATCTGCTAGGAACAGGTCAACAAGTAACATGTTCATTGAGAAGGGTTTCAAAGCATCCAAAGACACCCAGTGTTCGAGGCTGGTGGGCCAAAGAGGTGGCTTCCCAACACTACCCACCTAGCCAGAGGGAGTTTCTAGCTTTTCTCTGCAGCAATTGTGCATGAGAAACCAAGTGTCATAACTTGGTGCATCCCTTATAGGTTGGATTTTCACAGCCACAGATTAGTAACAACCTTGCAAGAGCCCTGACAGGTTTACCAGAGATGTGGCTTGGCTTGGCCTTCCCTTGTGCTCTATCCTGTGCTCAGTAAAGCCTCTACGGGGACAAGCCAGAATCAGCAGGGGTTCCTGATGTGCATGGGACCCTGTCTCTGTTGGAGTGGCCCAGAGGGAAGGAAGATGAAGCTCAGTTATCCGCCAGCAGGATTGCTGCAACTGGGAGACATCAGAGAAAACCCCGTGGGGAATTGAACATGTCTGCGAGTGAGAGAGGTCTATATGGGGAGGGTGTGCAGGGAACTGAAGACAGAGCAATGAAATGGCGTATGGATTTGCCACTCAACACCTCACACACTGGCTGGGGCAGAGCCCTGAAGATGGGAACATGAGACAAATGTCTATGCACAAACGGGACAATTTGGAGCTGCCCAGGTGTTCCACACCAATGTAATCTGGCTTTCACGGGGTGGACTCTACGCCACGAGCTGTGCTCTGCTGATGGAGAGCAGCAACACTGGACCCCACCAGGCAAAATCTTCTTCCTCTGCTGTCCTCTGCTGTCACACATCCCAGTCGTTCACACTAACTGTCCCATGAGGCTGCTGTGAAAAACTGGGCAGGTTTTGGCGGGGACTGGGGGGGGCGAGGGGTAGCACAGAGTGGCTTTCCCAGCATCACTACGAGCCAGAGCAATGAACAAGCTTGACAAGAAGGTCAGGATTCATGTGGAAAGCCCAGAGCAGTGTTTCCAGCTGCTTCTCACGTACAGAAATCCAGGCAGCACATGGCCTTACGCTTTCCGCCAGCCAAGCCGTGCACTCAGCATATTAGTCTCCCTCTGCAAAATCAGGCCAAGGGCACACAGGCATCCTTTCCATCAGTTCTTTCACTCTGTTTTGATAATTCACCACTAAACCGCAAGTAGGTTTGCAGTGAGAGGCAATAACTACCAGGACAGTCATGGGACAAGCACTGGATTTGGCCCCCATGTCATGGGAAGGGCTGGTGCCTGCCCTCCCCCTTGCCATGCGCACAGAACCATGGCCAAGGGGAGGGCAGTCAGTGTCCCAGCCCCACCGGGTTGCAGTGCCCACAGGGACCACTCGTACCACTCTCCCATCCCACTTCCTCCAGCACTACTAGCTGGGTGAGCTGGACCAGCCTCCTCCCCTCTCCAGGTCCTCCAGCAGTATTTACTCTAGCAGCCTTTGCCCCATCCACCAGCGGGACAGAGTGGGAGGGACAGGAGAGCTGTGGGTGTGGGAAGGAGACCCGGGGTGAATCTATAGTGGGGCTGATGGAGAGGATCATGCACATGGCATGAGGCTGCAGCAGCCTGGGTCTCGAGGTCCCACTGGTGACAGACCAGTTCAAGGGCTAAAACAAGCTTTCTGACTGCAAATTAACTTCTCCCTCCAAACATGCAGCTTTCTGATGTTCCCCAAGCCCAGGGCCTCATCCCACCCACCAGGCTGGGGACTGCAAACCCAGGCAAAGTGCAGCTGAGGTTTGGGTCAGCTCAGCAGCTCTGCCCTGGAATGTGGACTTTGCAACAAACAATTATGATAATTGCCAGTGACAATAACAGGCAGAAAATGTTTGTGTCATGGCAACACAGGAAACAAACTCCAAGCAGAGCCTGTGTCTGTCAGCCATCCCTGCCAGCGCAGCCCATGCTCACACTGGTTGATGCCCCTGACTTTTGTGACAGCTGGGCTAGACTCTCTGCTCCACTACGCACCCACCAGCTCAAAAGCCAAACCAGCATGAGTTATGTGACCCCAGAGCTGTCCTGACTTGGAAACAGCAGTTACAGTTACATGTGGGGCAGTTTTTGCTCGGATAGGGATCCCTGCAGTGCTCAGCCCCACAGAAGTACCCCAATCAGACCTAATCCTCTCTGTCCCTCCAAAATGGGGATGAACTAGGTAACTTCACAAGGAAGAGCTACTTTGCAAAGTAAAGTATAAGTAAAGGGGGGTTATTCACTACCCGACGCACACAGGCATATCTCCCAGTCTGAGCGCTGGCGGTGAGTTGTGTCCCATCCAGCTCAGGCCTTGAAGAGGTCATGTTGTCCACAAGCAAAGTCCGTTCCCTGTTATTTTGCAGCCAGGTCTCTTACAACAGGAGGGTGGGAGACCCAGCACTGCTGAACACCAGCACGCAGGCATGTCACTCCCTGCGTGCGCGCTGTTTCCAACCCGCTCTACTCCCCTTTCTTCTCACTCATATCCATCCTTTTGCACAGCTCAGTCATGGCTGATGAGACTTCCCTCCAATTTGCCATTGAAAAAAAAAAAGAAAAAGATCATATCTGGACTGAGGCCAGGGAAATAAAACTTCAGCTCCACAGTACAGTGATTCAGCAGTGTATAACCAAGGTTATAATTGAAGCTGCACTTACAGATTTTGGGTGCTGGCATCTGCTCGAGAACACCAAACCACACAGGGTCAAATTACAAGCCAGGGAGAGGGCCAACCTGGCCTGTTCCCACCCCAAAGACCTGCACCCTTCTGTCCTCAGCTGCCTGCCATACCGTGAGACGGCTCTGCAGGGCTCACGTGCCCAGGGGGGAATGGGCTGGCTTCCTCCTCCTTGTCCATCAGCAGCATCTTTGCCATGCTCCACGTGCAATTAGGTCTATGTGGTCAGCTAAAGATGAGCGAGCTGGATTCTTGTCACCGAGGGCATGCTTTGAAGACAAGGACATTGTGTAAGAGAAAACGGATGGCATGACGTGACCTGCAGCATCTTTACTGCCACAAAAATGCATGAGAAGCAGACAGCACAGGTTGGCTCTAAGATCCCAGGCTGACAGGTAGAAAAGATGGTGTCTCCTATCTGGTTTGAGCTCCAGAGTCACAGACACCAAATATTTTCATTTTACTCCGTTTTCCATTTAATTTGTAAAAAGTTGGACCAGTAGCTCTGCAGCCTGCTGCTGTTAACTGACACTGACTCTTGCGGCCCTGGGGAGTTTCCAAAGAGCAGGTGAAGTTAACGCTGGGCCAAATGTTTAGAAAGGGGAGGAATAATGACTCAGATGCATTTGCAGGCTCATCTGTCTGGCTCTGATGCCAGGTGAAGGAGCAATTGATACACCGCTCTGTTAGCGAGGAATTAAAATAGAACAATATAATTAAGACCAATTACATGGTTTTATGGAAACAGATTTTGTCAGACTAGCATGGTGCTTCTTGAGGAGATTAAAAGATTGGGTGATAATGGAAAAGTGCTTCTAGGTGAATTTCTGACAGAGGTGTCTGAGTTGGTGCTGTAGAATGGCTCTCAGGGATCAAGTGCACAAGCCACTTTGTGCACAGTGACTCGGTGAGTAACCACTGCGCTGTTTTCCTGGCCAGGGCCCAGCTTTTCACATTTGTTACCTATTTCCTGGAAAAAAAAAATCAAATCTGGAGAGTTTTCGAGGAGAAGCATAGGGCTTTGCATGCAGTCTTGATGTCTAGTCTCCCCAGGGGCCAGGACAAAAAGCCCCACACTGGGTTCCTCAATGGCACTCGCATCCACAGGGATGCAGGGAGAAAAGCCACTCTCTGGGCTAGCAGAGGTACACAGCAGTGGTTCTTTTATCGGGACACAAGACAGATTCTTGTTGTGGTGACTGAGAGAAGACCACTGAGCCCTGAATGGGGAGCATGGCTGGATGTCTGGGAGAAAAAGCCCAGATACTCGGTCAGGATGAAATATTGCTTGCACCCTGGCCTGTGTTAGTCTGGGCTACAGCCACATACCGTAACCTTTTAGGGTGACAGTGGGACTGACCCCACTGAGTGACTTGGGGCCATACGTCAAGAGTTTGGAGGCAGCCCAGTGACTCTGGGATGGTCCCTGGGTGCTTCAGGCAGATCTCAGCAAGGCTCAGAGGCTGCTGGAGATGATGGAGTGTCAGATCCTGCACATAACGCTTTTTCTCATTGCCTGGGGTCTCTCCAATAGCAAAGACACTGTATAATATTTGCAGACAGAGCAATAAGTAACTGACAGCTGAAAGCTGGAACAATCCTGGCTTCCAGGGTAAAACAGGCAGGACAGAGCTGGCCCTGGTGACTGAGGGTACCCAAGACAGTAGACACTAAGAGCTCTGAGCAAGTGCTGTTTGGCTTGAGCTGGCAGCTGATAGTCCTAAGTCTCTGGTCAGGACCATTGGGACAGATCCAGTTTCCTCCCAGTGAGAGAAGGAAATCAGCACATTGCATCCCCCCTATTAATTGTTCACTGCCTATGAGCCTTACGGGGTGAGAGCACAAGGTCCAGCTACTCAGAGGTCCCTCTCCCATCCAGATCAGGATCATCAAGGGATCAGAAGGGAAGAGAAGAGGAGCAACAGGAGGCTGAGGCCAGTTGGCATCCATTAGCCCCTTGCCCAGGAAGCAGGAACTGGTGCAAGAAAAGCACCGTTCCAGGGGGTGCCTCTTGAGTCCGCCTGAACCACCTTAGGGCATCCCCTTGCCACCTATCGCTGCAGTGTGCATGTGCCAGCCACATCAAGGCAGGGAGGACCATATCCTCCTGCATCCCCAGCACCTTCTGCCCTTTCTGGTCCAGACTCTGCTCAGGTGCAGCCACCCGCACAAGTCACTCGCGAAGCAGGCTGGAAGCCTGTGCTCCTCAGCTGAGGAAGGTGCCTGGTCCCACTGCTCTGTGCCACCCAGCAGCTCTCAGACACAGCCCGTGTGGCCAGGCTGTGGTAGTAGAGGTGCTGATGAAGTCTGGGCTGTGCAGAGAGAGTGGCCCTGTGCACAGACACCTGCAGAGCCAGAGAGTGATGGTCCCTTTCTGACAGCGGCAGAAAGGATGTTGTGAGATACAGGCTAATTTCACAGCAGGATCCAGCACGTCCCTGCCCCAAAAAAGAGAGGATTCAGCACCAGGAAAGAAGGCTGAAGAAGCCCTTGCTTCATCCCAAAATTTTTTCCCCACATTGTCAACTGAGCAGAAAACATTGCTAAAACCCCAGAGAATCTGAAAAGCCTTTGGGCTGAATGGCACTTTCACTACTAGATCTCGCTATGTGCCACATCCTTCAGTAATCTAGACCCTGCACAGCAGACACTTCTTCCTGGAGTTTCCAGCTAGCAAAGGTAGGAGGGGACAGACCAGGCAGGTAGAATTTCTCATATTACACCCTGGGCCATGTGGATGGTAATCAGAGTTTCTTCTTGCACTGACAAAAGGAAAGAGATGTCACTCTCAATGGGATTTTCAGCAGGGCCCAGCAACCATCAGCATGTGACTTTGCCCCTTGGAGTTATGGCCATAGCCCTGACTCTGCGCTGATGCACGTCCCTGCATTCACCTGATCTTGCTGGGGGAAGAGGCTGCTCCACAACCCCACCTCCCACAGCATCCCTTAGAGGCATCACCCCGCTTTCTGTCTCTGTAGCACCTGGCGTGGCTTTCACTCCCTGCCCAGTTCCCAGAGGAAGGAGGACAGGAGGTTTGTTTACTGGAAGGTGTTACACAGGAGTCTTCACAGTCCATTTAAGTAACTTCTCATTACAATGTATGTTTATACACGCTTATATGCTCAGCACATAGATGTGTATAGATCTCTGCACTCCAAAGGCACCGCAGAAATAGAACTCAGCTAATCGACTAGCCAAGGCAATGTATGACCCAAGCCATCCTTGCTACGGTTCCTGAGCAAGCATGCTGCAGTGAGGAACTTCAGCAGCTCACAGGGCAGCAGGGAGATGCATGGCAGTGCCTTCGCCTGTGACACCTCCTAGGATTGCATGTGACTGTGCTGTACCCAATAGTTCTGGGGAGATGCAAACAACACAGCCACAAGGATCCAGGTTTGGTTCTTCTGCTTGTTCTGCCTTGACCATAAGCCAGCGGTACCAGGAGCACCTGACATCAGCAGCACCACTGGAGGCTGCGAGGCACAGCCCTTGCAGTGAGAAGCTGTGGGAACTGAGTTGTCAGCCTTTCACTTTGCCCTAAACATGACAGATGAACATGCATCACCCCACGGATCACCTCCATCCTCCAGCAACACAACACTGCTCAACCCCCATCCACAGCAGCCCAGCAGTGCACACAAATTGGGGTCACCATGAGTAGATTCTTACTCACCTCAATGTCCCCAGCACCTTCTGGAAATGCATCTTTTTTTTCTGGGCCTCCCCTGAGAGCTTTGCTCTTGGGGCACAGCTCTAGAGTCAGCCTTTCTTAGCTGTGAGCTGGTTTCTCACTCCTGTGAGCAGGTCCCTAGCCTGGGGTGTCCGTGCAGACAGTATTACGCACACACACAAGTGCATGCATATACACATGGCCACGCACAGCTGTTTGTACCAAGCCAGCAAAAACTCATGCCAGGAATCTGCCAGCTGAAACACCAGCAAAGCAGAGCTGTGAATCACTTCTCAGCTGCAGGGCTGTATTGACTCTCAGAAAGCAACTTTTAGTACCTACAACCACATAAGGAGTAAAAGCCTTGAACTGGAAATGCAAAGACATATAATTTATATTTAATAAGGCAGTTAATGTACTGTGTGTCCAGTAAAGTACCACCCAGCTCCTATCACCCATTTATTGAGGTTACTCCACATAATAAATTCCAAATGAGTGATAATGGCTGTATTTGGAATTATATTAATAACTGTGCATGCATATCTGAAGCCAGAGAGATGAGGGTATGGCAAGTGCTGCACTTGCTGTGCAGGCATGGCAGCAGGTGGGCCCATGAGTATTTCAGAAATTTCATGTAATTGCTATCAGCTCCAAATGAAAGAATTAATCGACTCCCCTTGCAACCTGGCAGAGGGGACCTGCTGTCAGGTGCTGAAGCAACCAACATCGTGTACAAGTGACTGATGCAAAGGAAAGATTTAAAGGGAAACATTTTTTGCAGTGTTTCAAAGTCTACTGCCCAAGTCTGTGTGGGACACCTGCATCTGAATACACTTGTGCAGATATCTGACTTCTTAGGTTGGTTGCAGCTAGGAGGAGAAAACCTGTAATTTCAGATACCCTGGAAGCAAAAATGTTTAAAGAAACTTCAGTTAAATTAAGTCCTAAGAGGAACCAGGAAATATCAAATTTAAACTGAAAAGAAAGGTTTATTTTAAGCACTACCAAAAGGCTTAGAAATAAAATGGATATTCATTTCAAAAGAAAGCACAGTATAGTAAATGTAATTTATCGAACTATTAGTTTCAATAATGCATTTAATTTTCAGTACTTATGTAAATACATTTTGGGGAGAAGTGCCAGATGAAAAGTCTCATTTCCTTTTAATATCTTTATGTTTCTCTAGCTCAGTGATTTGCTGTAATAGACACAGACTGAAATAGGATTTCGTCCCAACTATTTTTGTCTTTGTCTCCTGCACCTTTGTCCACAGCTGGCAACTCCTGCAGATACTCACCCACCGTGCAATTCACACATACATGGGAAGGCACTTGCACCTCTGTGCTCACTCACGTGCACTCACGCACCTTAATGGCAAGTCAAAGGGTTGGGGAGATCCTCAGCCTGAGCAGACATGAGGTCAGGAATATTTTAGGAAGGCTGATAGTTGTCTTGTAGCTTTACTGATGGCTACTTGGGGTCTGAAAAGCCCAACAGTCACCCAGTTGATCAGCTCAGGACTTTTAACCCAGGGCTTCAGAGAATCCCAGAGTTGGTGGAATGGGCGTCAGGAAGTCTTAAGTCCAGCCTGCTAGTACCACCACCATGGCTTAGTCTGATCAAGTCTTTAAAAGTCCAGGAACAGAGATTCCCTCTCCTCTCTGGTGTCCCAGACTGCACTGAGCTCCTGGGGAAGAATGCCAAGAGCATCCCACACTGCAGCTTTTGGCCAATGCCCCTTGTTATATCACCTGGCACAACCAAGAGGAGATTGGGACTGTCTTTTTTGTAAGAGATCTGCTTCAGAGGAAGGCGTGTAATCTGGCCTTTTAGCAGACTGTGGCGTAAATGTTACGGCAAAAAAAAAAAAAAAANAAAAAAAAAAAGGGGCTGAGCCCAGAGAAAGAATGTGACCCAGGAGGACCACACGCAGAAGCACAGCCCGTGAGCAGGCCTGGCACTCAGCTCTGCCCAGCATCTTCTTCGGACGGTGGGTTTTCCCAGCCTCACACTGTCCCTCCTTGCACGGGCTTTCAGCTTTCAGCCAAGACACGCATAGTATTGCATAGGGACCAAGCATTTCCGAGCTCTTCTTGCCCAAAAGCAGCAAGCTGAAGAAGAGATAAGCTGTCCTAGTGTCATCAGTCCCTTGGAAAGGGAAAGACTTTCAGATTTTGTCTTGAAGATCAAGTGCTACCAGACAGACAGACAGACTGACAAGGTACACCCCACAGCATCCATTCCATTCCAGGCTGGTTGCTGCACTATGCTCTGCTCCATGAATGGGCAACAGGAGTGAAAGCTGTGACTGGGCTGGCTTTGCTTGCAAGGTGTTGGTTGCTCAAGTATGTGAAACTCACTGCATGGCCAGAAGCTTGCAAGTCTTTTCACTTTTTACTGCCACATCACATTGAATTGTACATGTGTGTTGCCACTGGAGAAGATGGACTCTGCAGGATCTCTGGGCTCAAGGGTTTTTTTCCTGACTTACCACTCAGTGTTTGGAGGACTTTGGCATGCTTTGGAGGCACAGAGCCATTTTGATACCCCTGAAGCATCACCATCATTCTTGCAATCACCACTCAGCTGTCAGCTGCCTGGTCCTCACCTCCTTCCTGCTGCCCAGCTCCCATGCTGCTTGAAGCCTTCAAGTGAGCTTGCAAAAGCTTCTTCCCTAGGAGCCTTCCTGAGGCAGAAGCCCACAAAATTCACAGGCAGGACTTACAGTGTATGTGGATCCTTACCCCACAGCAGCCCATTGCAGGACCACTGCACATGGCGTCACATCTCTGTTCTGCAGCAGGGTCCCAAAACCATCACTGACATCCAAGGGACCCTCAGCCTCAGGCATGGCTGGCAGTAAGGGCTGCTCAGCCATCAGTCAGGCACCACAGCACTACCTGTCTCAGGAGCTGGGTTTCAACCCCAAATTTAAGATGTAGCCTGCCACTGTTGAGTATCCAGTACATGGTGAAAGGGCTCCCAGTGCTCCCACTGAGGTGGTATACAGCCAGTGCCTGGCCAAGGCCAGGAACCCAGCCTGAAGATGTCCTCACCCTGCAGCCCAGTGCACATCTGTTTCCACACTGTCCGCGCACAGGATAGACCACACAGCCAGGACCTGACATTCACCAGCTGCAGTTGGGCTGTCGGGAAAGGACAGGACAAGGTTCAACCCTGCAGTTTCTAAAGGGTTAATAAAGCAGGGCCAGCCCTGCCTGCAGGAAGCACTGCAGGAGTTTTGCTACCTGCCCCTGCCACCTCTACTGGCCACAGGGCCGTGGATTTCCCCAAGCCCCTGCGCATGTCAACTGTTCCACCCTCCAGTGCTTTGCAGTGGATCCTCACCCCATCCCTGGAGAATCAGGAGCCGACAGGGCTGCGGCCATCAAGTGTGTGTTTTCTTGGGCAAGCCCGAGACCCCCCTACAACCCCTGCATCCCCCCGCATCCCCCTTCCTCAGCCCCTGCCAGCCTGGCGCAGTCCAGCACTGCAGCCCCACTTGTAGCTGAGCCCTGCAGGGGCTGCCAGGCAGGCAGGTAGAAATGCAAAAGCCTAAGCCACATGGAGATCATCTCTGCTAGCTTCAGATAACAGTTCAAAAGGCAAGCACCCTTTCTCCTTGATCTCAGCCTCCCTCTCAGTTTCTTTTACGCACAAAAACGGCACCAAAAAAAAGGAGAGGGGAAAAAAAAAAAGAAAGGGAGGCGGGAGGAAAGAAAAGAAAGGGGTGAATTCCAGCCAGGCAGTAAAATGCCATCTGTCTCCTGACGGCTCATGTGACACTGACAGACGTCCACTGCGAACTAGAGCCAAAGGCATGGCAGCCTGTGATCCCAGTCACAGCGGGCGAGGGAGCACCCCTTCCCCAGCCTCCGCTCTCTCCTGAACCCATCAAAAGTTTTTGAGCCAAGAGAAAAAAATAAATCAGGCCGATCCTTACTGCCCTTCCTGAGGAGAAACATGCCCAAGGCAGTGGTGGAGACGGCAGTGTCGGACTTTGGAGCGGGGCTGTCTGTGCCACGTGACTTTTCACCAGGCTGGGATCCCCTCAGATCCACCTGTTTCTCTCTCAAAAGCAGCTCCTGGAAAACAAAGGAGATGAACAGCAGGCAGCCCACCACCCCCACGCAACCCAACTGCTTCACTGCCTCTGGGGAAAGAGCCTCGATGACCCTGGGACCCTCCTGGGCTGGGAGAGCAGAGACGAAAAGGGAGTTGTACAAGACAGACATGCTGCCAGTGACCGGTCACAGGCTGGCCCTGCAGACGCTGCCACAAAGAAGGAAGCTGCAACCCACGTTGCCTGAGAGCACAGATGTCTCTAGATGACATAGCCACTTCCCAGAAAGAGATATGCCCCAATTCAGCCCCAGAGGAGATGGCAGGGAAGCCCCTGTGCTGTGGCTGGAAGAGGAAAAGCCCCAAATTTTCCTGGTTTCCCTGGATTCCCAGCAGTGATGGTTTCAGGAGAGCAGGACTTACATGGGTGTTGATAGGTACAACCTTCTTGCCCTACATCCTGGGTGTCTGTGGCTTAGCAGAGCAGCTCAGACCCTGGGAATCTCAGCACCCTGTGGTGAGGCTGCCCTGTGAGGGCGAAGGAGCTCCACTCACGGCACCTGTTGAGGTCCTGGGCAAGCTGGGCATGAGGCCACGCACCTGCATGGAGGCATAACCACCCTCATGCCAGCCAGGGCTGTGGGGCCGGCACAGCAGTGAAGTGTCCGCCCAGCCCTTCTCTGGAGCACCATGCCCACCATCAGGAGCCAGCAGTGCTGGCCAGCACACACCTCCTTCCCCATGAACCTCTTCTCATTCTCAGCCTCACCATCCAGGCCACCGCTCACCATCCAGTACATGGCAGGACCTCACTGGCTTGGCCAGCTTGGAGCTGAGTTGCTCATCTCCTAAACCTGCCTCCTGGAAGCTGAGTTGCTGAAGGAGTCACCAAGGTTCCACAGCACCCTTGAACTCTTCCCCACAACCATACCACCCATCAGTAGTCGGGCATGGTTGGGCACCCTGTCAGGTCCTGGGCACCTTCCCTGAGGGGAGGTGGAAATCCAGGGCAGCTGGAGGTGGGCAGCTCCCATCAGCCCAGCTACAAAGCATCAAGTCCTTTTTGGTGCTGGCACCTTCTGGAGCAACCTGAGTCTCACGCATAGCTCAGCACAGTCCAGGGGGCAGATGCTGCTGCCAACACTGAGCACCACCTAAACCCTGCTCCATCTTTGAGTCTGACAACACGTAGTGTCTTTCAAAGGCTCTGAGCCCAAAGGCAGGTGCAGGCCTTGACCTGCAAGTATTCATTTTACATTTTTTATTAGGAGATGCGGAGTTACAATGTTTGCAGATGCAATTTCCCAAGGGCACCCCCAGACGAAGAAAGGCAGAGAAAGAGCCCAGCACTCAGCAGGGTTGCTGAGCCAGTGTTGATCACTGGACACCCAGCATGGGTTGGGATCCTGCCTCACTACAAGTACAGCACAAAGCCAGCCTGGACCCTGTCCCACCTCCACCAGCAAGGCTGAAGCAGCCTGACAGTGGCTGCCGACAGCCTGGTCCTGCCAGATGAAGCCACCAGAGAAACACCACATTTCACACTATGTCCTCCCTGCTGCCTTCAGGGACAGCCCTGGTCCTGGGCATTGCCAGAGGGATGAGAGAAGGGCTGGACACGCAGCTGTCTCTTAAGGGTGGGCAAAGAAAAGAGCAAGATTGGCCCAGGGCAACCCAGGACAACATCAGGCCATGGGGTACAGTGTCAGGGCAGCACCTCTCTCCCTCACCGCCTGCAGCAGGTCAGTGCTGCGGTCAGGAGAAGCTGCCATGCAGACCTGCTGCAATGAGACCCCCCAGAGCACACCGTGAACTTGGGCTGTGAAGCCTGGAGGACCCTGGCACACGATTTACCAAGCAGACCCCCAGTGTCACCTCCCCCAGCTCCTGGTCACAGGTTTGCTGCCCACCAACATCTTTCCACCTGTTCCAACACTGTTTGACCCCAGAGGTCGTCCATCTGACTTCTGCAGCTATCTCCGGTGACACCTTTAGTGACTCCTTGCCGTGTTCTTTTCCTCTCGATTCCTGTGCAGGCTGTGCCTCTAGGGCTTCTTCAGGAGGATGGTGCATGTGTCACTCAATGGGGACCAGGGCTCAGGGCTGTCTGGGGCATAGGGAGAGCACCAGTACATGAAGGCTTTGAGCCAAGACAAAAATGGTCACAGGGTGCAAAAGGCCCTAGAGAGATGCTGCAGAGCTTATTATCATAGCAGAGGAAAAAGCTCTGATTACCCTGTGAAATGGCGGTGTGGGATTGCTTGGCCTCAGCCCATGGGCCTCGGGAGGGATGGAGACAGGCGTTACTGCAGGTGGGGCTGGGAGGCGTGGGGCTGCCTCCACCCCAGCCCCGCAGGAGCCACCGTCCAGTCCTGGCTACAGAGAAACACTGAAATAGCCTGGGCCTGCTATGTTTAACCTGGCTAATGATTAGCTAGGTAGGATGTGGCCATTCAAGGGCACAGGGTGAAAAGAGCCCTTCTGCCTTTGCTTACACAGTACACACAGCTGGGCCATTCCCACCGCCAACACCCAGAGACAGCGACAGCAGCAGGGAAATGCCAGCTCAGGAGCAGCATCCAAGGGCTGGGGCTGGGAGAGCAGCCCAGAGGATGCTGCCCAACCCAGCTCTGCTCAAAACTTCCCCCAAGCAAGAGCTGACCCCAATGCCCACAGTTGCGTCTCTCTGCAGAGGTGTATTTGCATCCAAAAGCAAAGCCAGTGAACTGGGAACTTGCTCTTTGTCCTTGTGGCATCCATCAGAAGTGGAGTCAGGAGTTAATGTGAAGCTCTGGGGTCAAGAAAAAAGCTGCCTTGTGTGTCTCATACTTGGACACCCCACAAGGTACGTTACAACACCCTCTTACCTGCCCAGAGAGCAGGTGTTTTCTCCTCCAGGGTGAGCTGCAACAGTGTTACAGTAAACTCCTTCCTTTTACTACCCACTTCAGCCTCCCACATCCCCAGGATCCTCCCTGAAGTCTGCACATGGCTGCCATGATGAAGAACACCAGGTCCTTGATCAGGGTATGATCCCATCTCTGCGATGAGAGACTATCAAAACTCTGAGAAAACAGAGAGCATGGCCATGGCTGAAGGGATCCCTGACTACCTGAGAAACACCCCTCATCCAAAGCCACCCCAAAAGCTGAAGGCATCAGGTTCTGTGCTTCCCCCGAAGCTGACAGCAAAATATCAGGACCAAGAGGCTGAAGGAATGGAGAGACTGCTTTGCCTGAATGCACACATGCTGCACATTGAGAGATCAAAGGGCCAGACAACGCTGGTGTGAAACCTGCACATGCGTGCACAAGAGACCACCAGCCCTGAGACCCTCCCTGCCCCACCTGCTCACTCCCACTGCTCCCTGGGCCCCGGCACCAGGCTCAGTGGCTCCTGAAGACTGACTGTTGGCTCAGCCCACCACCGGACCACAGGTACAGCACTGTGAACCTGCTGGGTTGGCACAGTGCCTGCCTGGAGCTCTGCTCCACGTCGATGTGTCTGTGGGACCCATCTTAGGAGCCGGTTGGAAGGTGCAGCGCATGGCTTGTCTGTAGCACTGGAGAGGGAGGGGATGTCTCCCAGTTTCGGAGACTAAACATAGGACATGTCCTCTGACAGATACTCATCTCTCTTAACGTGAATGTTTTAACACTGAGGCTGTCAACCAGGGATGGGCTGGAATCTCTGTCTTTGGAGAATTTCAAAACTTAAATGGACTGGAGAAGCCTGTTGCAGATTTTAAGCCAGCTATGTACAGTGCAGGAGGTTGGACCAGAGACCTCCAGAGGTCTCTCCCAAACTAATTCTTTGTGTGATTCTTTCAGGCCCCTGAACTCCTGCTCTTTGCTGGCCAGTGAAAAGAAATGGGCCTATCCATAGGTTCCTGTCTAAGGCAAGTTTGGGGGAATCCAAGGACTGGATTTGACTGGCTGTAAGTGCAGTTGCGTTTATAGCGTGGGTTTTGCTTTGCATGGCTCTGGGAAAGCCAAGGCTTTACATGTCTCTTGTATCTCCCACTCCAGTTACTATTCTTGTGAAGGGGAAACCACTTAAAATGGCTCTCAGAAGTGCTTCTCATCAGCTTGAGTGAACAGAAAAGTGAATACGAACTCATCTTAGTTAAATAAAGTCCACTTCAATTGCCAATTAGTGGTTCAAAGCCATTAATACACTTCAGCTTCACCTCCCTGTACACAGATCCAAAGAGACATCTTCCACTTTCCCTGCTCAGCAGTTGAACAACCCTGCTCAATCCACATGATATTTGAAGACCTTGGTGAACCTCACCTAAGCCCAGATCCAAAATTCTCTTCTGATTCAGGAGACCCAGAACAATTTCCAGCATTTCATTAGCCTTTCGGTCTGCACACAACAGCCGGCATCTCCTGAAACAGCAGCAGCAAACCCCATTTCCAGAGATCTCATAAATTTTCATATCTTCTTGAGTTTCCAAAGCTCTCTGCTTTCTCTTCTCTCAGATCACAGAGCTCTGAACCTGCAGGAGACACATCAACAATCTCCACACAACACTGACAACTGGTGCTTCTGATTAATTTTGTGTTGTTTTGGCAATAACTACTCGTTCCACACCTGCCCCCTCAAAGGATGATGTTAGTCCCATTTCAAGCAATAGCTCAGACTCAAGACTTCCAAGGTCCCTTCCAGCTAACATTTGTAGGCCAACAAGTCCTGTTTCATGGCAGTCCCTGCCTTCCCAGAGGTGGGAAGTGCTTGTCTACCCTGTTTCTCCTGCCAGTTCATGGTGGTCTCTCCCAGAAATTATCCAGCACCATCTCTTTCCTTTGCAAGTAGCAATAGCAAAGCACAAGCAAGATGTTCTTTCTTCAGGTGTGAATAAGCACAGGTCTGACTTGGGTGTGCAAAAGTTTGGCTGTGTCTTAGATCCATACAGGTGTCTCAGATCAATACAGGTTCCTGCTTCCCACTGTGCAATGCTCACTCTGCATGCAAAGGGCTTTCTCTGTCTGTCCCTCTCTCTCTTTCTCTCTTTCTTTCCTTCCTTCCTATAAATTCTTTCTTCCTTCTTCCTTCAAGTTCTTTCTTTCATTTATTCTTGCTTTCCTTTCTTTTCCTTCCTTCCTTTTCTTTTTCTCTCTTTCTCTTTCTTCCTTTCTCTTTTTCCCTCTTTCTTTCCTTCTGTCTCTTTCTGTCTTTCTTACATTTTCTTTCTTTCTTCTTTCCTTCTTTGTCTCTTCCTTTTCCTCTGCATTCATTTGAATGACAAAGGTTTCTGATTACAGTCCTCCTGGGGA
Organism: Himantopus leucocephalus; assembly: GCA_003993805.1. NCBI lineage: Eukaryota > Metazoa > Chordata > Aves > Charadriiformes > Recurvirostridae > Himantopus > Himantopus leucocephalus. Next base: position 2,293,311 of record RSEF01000023.1, read on the forward strand.
ATCAAACAGCAAGACTGCTGCTCACTTACTGACTGGCAGATTAAAATAGATAAAGGGAGAGATTTGTATATTGACTCTGTGTTTATGTAACTCATGTGCAAGGCCTGGCCAGGAGCAAAGGGGGATCTGACCCACATAAATAATAACGAGCAGCATTTTTAAACTAAATCATCTGGAAAATTCACAGACGATTCCGTCGGTTCCTTCTATTGTGTCACCGGAGGGTCATAAATAATTCAGCCTTACTCAAATATTTATGGAAATCAATTTAGCCCTCAGTCCAACTTCACCTCCCTGAGAAAACAGTTTCCTTTCATATCTCAGCTGCAAACTGCCTGCCCTCTGTCCCACCAGCCTCTCCAGGGGCCGAGGGCACCTGTAACCTCCTAGCAACATGCCCAGGTGCCAGCCCAGCCGAGCAGGTCCCCAGACAGCTCTTGGGGCCACAGGAACCACCAGGAAGATGAAGCTGCAGGTGCTTCTCCAGGAGAGGAGCAGGTCCAGCACCTGCCCCCCTTCTGCTGCGACCACCCTAAGCTTCACAATGGGGCATCTGCTCTGGCCCAGGGCAGTTGTCAGCTCCAGAGCCAAGGAACGGCACTTGGCAAAGCTGTTGGCACATGGAGAGCAGTTCCTGTGCAGGTGACAACCAATGCTCATGTCAACAAACCCTACGCAGGAGAGAAGCTCCCCAATGTGATCAAAGGGCACAACACAAACTCCCACAGGAGTGAGCAGCCCCAGGGAGCTCCTCGCACCCGCTCCCAGGGCAAGGTCCATGGCTCTGCCATACCCACTGAAAAGCAGCTGCTGTAGGACCTGAGCCATGACACAGCAATTGCAGTTGCTTCCTTGCCTCCTCTATGGCTGACATATGGCAAGGATTCCTGAGACCACTCTTCCCAAAAGCAGACTGGCCACGCAGGCCACATCACGATGAGCGCCCACAAAGAATTCCACTCACGTGGCAAGGCTCACTCACTCCACTCAACAGGCTCCTGTCCCTGAGCAGCATCTCATTGATCCTTCTGGGAGCTCAGCATGTCCATGGACTATTCCTGTCTCTTGATGAAAAAGGGAGCTGTGAATCCTTTCCAGCACCTTCATTGTACATAAAGAAACAGGACAAATTCCCAGGGTCAAAAAGCTGTCCCCTTCTGCACATCATCCAAGGGTACATTAGGCTCAGAGAGTGACTAGACCACCACATGGATCATGATCAAATCACCTACCAGCTCAGTCACCAGCACAGAATCTGGGGGACAGCCATATGCAGTCTATGCCTGTATGGAGAAGCCACATCTCCTCTGGCCTCTGTGTTCCCTGTAGCTCCTGTACGCATTGCCTCTTGGTAGGTCCCTTATCTGGCCTCTCCCCAAGTTTCTGGGTCCATTCCTCTCCCCTGGTGCATTCTGCATGGAACAACATGCAGAGCTGTGCAAAACCATGATGCAGCTGGGTTCCCAAGACACCATGGACCATGGCAGACACCAGGACACGTCCTCACGTAGGGTCCCATGTCTGTTCCAGGCAGAAACGCAATGAACTTGGCAGACATTGGGCTGCATGCAGCTTGGGGACCTGAGGTGGCACAGCCATGCTGCAGTGAACAGGAACCCAAGGAGGGAGCATTTGTGATAGTTTGGGAGAGATTATCCTCCTGTATTTCCACCACTGGGATATTTCTGCACCAAAAGCACCAGTCTACAAGCTCTGGCTTGAGTACCCTGTGCCTCTAAGCACCTGGGGCAGAAGCCAAGCCTAGAGGGGAGAGCTCAGGGCAGACTTTCCAGAGTGTGCATCTTGAGTTTCCAAGTCAAACAAGGACTGGTGTGTCCAATCCAGGGCATGCACCATCACATGGACCCACATTCCTGATCTCACCTGCGACTAGAGGTGTCCTACAGAAGTGTTTTGCACTGGCAGTTCTTTCCTGGGCCAAGGATGCTTCTCCAGGGAGCACTGAAGTGGAGACACACTCCTCAGAGCTAGCCTTAGAAATCTTCCTTCAAAGCCCCTCTGTTTTTCTGTGGCCTCTCATTTATAGCAAGAGAAAAGGCACAGGTCCATGATGACCAAGAGGCCCAGGTTCCCATTGCTACACACTCTGAACAAGGTGCACATCCCTCCAGAAGCCCCATGGCTGTGGTAAAGGCAGAGGACCCAGCTGAGTGTAAGATCCAGTGATAGTCCAGGCACCAGAAACTCAAGCTCTCTTCTGTAACACATATGACCCATCCCTCCTGGCCAGCAATCAACGAGTACAGAGGAAGCAGGACAAGACATCAGGCCTAAGTGCTGATGCATCATGTGAAATGACCAAGCTATGCCAGACTCGAGCTCCAGCTCTGCTTTTTAGAAATTTTGGGGTTCTCTGCAATTATCCAGTTCAGTAGGATTTGAACAGCCAAAATTAGCTCCTAGCACTGACCCACAAACCCAAATCAGAGACCAAGCAACAGAAGAAGCAGAGGATCTTGGCTTGTGCTGAGCAGAAAGCTGCAGGAAAAGGAGACACTTCGGCTGAAGAGTCACAGGTCCTCCAAGCAGGTGTGAGCACTGTCACTGCTTGGTAGAGCAGAAGAACTCAACTAGCAGTGATGGTCCACAATGAGAACTGGTAGCTGTTTGGCATGCTGCATGCAACACAACAGGAGCTCCATACAGCACCGTCCTGAAGGACAGAACCAGGTGGGGTGACTAGTCCATGGGAAGCCTTACACCTGCATGTCCTTCACCCAAGTAAACATGGAGGAGATGGGAGCTCTTGCAAAGCTGGTGCCACTTAACTACATTGTCAGATATGATGCGGCTGAGATTCATAGCTCAAATTGCCAAGCTTAATAAAAAAAAGGCTGGAGAAATGACCACTAAGTTGGGATAATATGGTACCGGTCCTCTACCATCTCTTCTGTGCATAAAAGTAAACTCCAGAACAGAAAAAAAATAATCAAATAAAACAATGCCACACACTAGGTACGCAGAGCTTCGCATCTGCTTTCCAAGGGCTTCTCCCAGGGTCATGTCTCTCAGCACAGGACTGCTAACTCCTTTCTGCTTTTCAGACTGCTTTTCCTCTGCTTTTCCTCTTTCATCCATATGCAGCAGCAATGCCGAGGCGCCCTCAAGGCTCACACACATCCCATATCTGCCTGTCTGTAGATGCCACCAGATGAGAGCACCACTCTTGTTCCTGTAAAAGGACCAGTGATCCGCAGTGGGGATGCTGGCAAGGGTTTGCATGAGCAAAACCTTCACTGCAGGTGACTCTCCCAAATGGGCCACTGCTCCTGTCTCCGGGTTAGCTGTTCTCCCTGCTAGGGTTTCCAAGAAGCTGGCAGCTCCAATGGAGGAAGGCGAACAGGACAGTGGAGTTAACCAGAGCTGTTAGACCTGCCCTAGGAGAGCTGCAGCAATAGTCATGCTCTGCCTGCACACCAAAGGGCAGCGTGATGCAGTTTGCCAGCAGGTCCCACCGTAGGGGCACATCTCCCCCAGCATGCCTGGGCATGGGAGACAAAGGGATCAGGATGTGCACAGATGCTACTAACATGGAAGAGCTTCAGTGGAAATAATTAGCCTTTGTTAGGAGAAAATCCTAGGGAAAATTTTGACAAAAAAGGTGGGTAGAATTCTTTTTCTGTTCTTAGCTCTCCCTGACTGGAAAAGTCCCTCTCCTGACCAGCATTTATTATTTGGGGCTTTTGACAGATTCTTGTTCCTTGTCAGACTGGTGATTCATTACAGATGAAAGAAACGGATGTTTCTGGGCTGCAGGGTCCTGAACTGCCTGACATTTGGGATGCCGCCTAACGATTATCCTTAATTCATAGCCCCATTGTAAGAGTGTCTGCCTCTGCACTCAGCGCAAAGACATCACCTGGTCTCTCTGCAGAGCTGTTTCATGAAAGCCTGTGCATTAGTTGTGTTTTATTCAAAAAGGGGTTAATTTGTGCCCTCTTCTCCCCCAGGCACAGTAACACAATCAATCTCAAAAGAGCTGCTTGGCTTTCTCCTCCCTTCTCCAGCCATCACTTCTTGGCTCTAAATAAATTATTCAGCTTTCCTAAATATGCATAGGGGTCTCATTAACAACTAATTTTGCTTATTTAAAACAACTGCATAATCAAACCACTATAGTGTTTCGCCTTTCTTATAGCCATGAATTATTCATGTGCTGGGAATCTGCATACAAATTTATTGATTCTTAAAAGGGCGCATTTTTCACAGCCTGGAAAAAAAGAAACCCTGGTTAGTCTGGTTTTAAACATTTTGGCCCAAACTTCCATTTAACAATTCATATGGTATTTTCCTGGGAACAGACGGCAGGCAAACCCACAGCATCAGCAAATGCACCTGGAATTCTCAAGTGCAACAAAAGGGAGTGTTTCCAACATTGCAATTAATCATTTGCACAATCTTGACTTACAGCCCTTTCCCAGAGTGCTGATGGCTTATTGTTGCAGCATCCATTTCACACTGACTTCTTGGTGCCTTTAGGTGCTCCTATAAGACACATAGAAGAACATCTGGGCAAGGAAGGGACATCTTGCAAAGGCACGCAAAGCCACCAGTATCACTGGATCCGATCTGGGCTTATCCCACAAAGAAAGCACTGAAGCGAAAAACACGTACAGGTTCAAGAGGGAACATGCACCAATGCACGCTGTCAGCCTTCAGGCCTGCTCAGCCACCACCACTAAGGAAAGCAGGGCATTTAGCACCCACACACATGCACACCCCTTGATTCCTATACTGGCCTGTTGCATCTTGTCTCATTCTCTTCTGTAGCGTTGTCTTGAGAGATCAATCCCCAGACCCTACACCCTTCTTGCATAGATCCCTGAGGAGCTGGACCCATTCTGCTCTTAGGCTCATAGAGTCATTCAGATCAGAAGGGACCTCTGGAGGTCTCAAAGCAGGGTCATCTATGAGATCAGCCCAGATTGCTCACAGCTTTATCCAGTCTTGTCTTGAAAACTTCCAAGGGTGGAAGTTTTTCCACCACTTGACTGTCTTCATGGTGAAGAAGTTTTTCCTCATTTCCATTCTGAAACTCTGTTTTTTCAATTTATGTCCATTGTCTCTTGTCCTCCTGGCATGCAGGTCCTTGGTCTGTCTTCCTGAGAAACTCCTCCTTCCCCAAGCACTCCTGGTTATCATTACTCTTCAGTCTTCAAGGCCTGCATAAATCTCAGGCTGAGATCTGGAGAGGCAGTGGCCTTAGTGACAGCCACAGCATCACAAAAGCTTCTACAAACAGCTCCTCATTCTCAAGGGCATTTTTGGAGGAGGCTTTGACAACCCCATCCCATGAAAAGGGACTACAGTGAATGTTAGAAATGGAGCCACGGAGCAGTGACCTTCAACTCATTGTAAACAAAGAAGGATTTAGAAACACCTGTGCATCTTCTTGTAGGTGCCTCCAGGTCTTCAGTCCCTGGGAAATCATACCTGCTGGTGGCTGGAGGTCTGAAGGGGAGATTAAGAGTGTCTCCATGCTCCCCAGTTGGAGTCCTTGGTATGAACCCCATCACAGACAGCTCCTTCCTGAGGTAGGCTATGGGCCTCCAGCCCAGACGGAGGTCCATAAATGCCAGGCAGAATCCCAGGGAATGCACATTGCTTGTGCTTGCAGGGTACTAGCAATGCTCCTTCAGTTGGCAAGAGCTGCAGGTGTGTCAATCCTTGCAGAGAAGCTTCAAGCTGCAAGTCCCTCAAGAACTCTGATCTTCACCTGTCTCAGGACAGTGCTCACATCTGCAAAGCCAGTGTCCAAGAGCTCCCTGCTCAGCCCTAATGGCTGTAGCTGTATTCATAGGGAGCCTGGGTTCACTGCCAGGATGGAGATTTCAGTTCATCTAGTCCAACACTGTGACCAAAAGCAGTGCAGCAGCACACCAAGCCTGAGGGCATTTGCAGTGCTGCCATTCAAGAAGAGCCATCCTGGCAGGGCCAGCTCCCGGCCGTGTCCGTGGCAGCCTCTGGGTTCAGCATGCGTGGCCTCGGTCAGAGGTGCCCTGCACGGGGCACAACTGTGCCTCCATAGCTGTGTCTCTCTCTGAGCCTCTGCTGACAAAGCCATGGCTTATCTGCCCCACGTGCCATGTGGGTTTCCTCACTGAACGAACACCAGACTGTTCATTTTATTTGATTCTTGAGAACTGGTCGGGCTTTTTTTTTTTTCTTCTGTTTGCTTAGTAAGGGACCAGGTTGCTGTGTTTTTATGTGTCTTCTTACTCTTTCATGATAAAAAAACCCACTAGCCACAGGAGGAACATGAATCTGTAAATAACACAGCAGAGTCCTGAGACAAGATCTCACTTTCTTCCTTTCCCTGTCTGTCTGCATCGCTGGCTGGCTGGCTCTCTATCTATTCATCTGCTCAGCTGCAGTTTCTCAGGGTGTCACTCAGAAGCAACCACCATGTGGATCAGTCCGAGGACTTGATCCAAATCCCAGCCCCTACCTGCCCAGTGATGGTCTGGAGTTTTCAGCCAGGACTGGTTCAGGGAGGATCCAGTGGTGACAGCCACAGATATGGCAGAAGGAGCTGGGATGGGAAGATATCCTTTGCACAAAGCATATGGTGGGATGCAGGACGGCGGTTGACTATCCCCATCCCACACATTTAGCTCAAGGCAGTGGTGTGCTGATCCATCCTTGAATGAGGGGATGAATCTGCTCTTTGCTGGCACTGCAGAGGTGCCAGCACATCATGTCACAGCAAGGTCACCTCAGAGCTGGCAAGACTACACCAGTTATAACACACTGCTGTGAGTCACTCATGGCGCTGCCAGAGCTCCTCACATAGCACTTGGAGAAGGTAATCACACTCAGGGTGACCTCCGGAGACCAAGGCACCAAGGAAATGGCAGGTACTTTCAGTCTGTTCTGGATGTCTTCTCAATGACCCACGTCCCTGTGCACCCAAATGCCATCACTTCTCCTCACAGCTTGTGACACCCCTGTGATCACAACCTCCGCTGCTCCTCCCCGCATGCCTCAGCTCTGCGGTCCCTCCACCAGCTGGGCTTTGCTGAAGAACTGAACCCTTCTGCCCTGCCTGCAGACTGGACAGCGGGGGGGGGGGGGGGGGGGGNGGGTGAATGATGCAGGAAGGGCAGGGAAAATGGAAAGCAGAGATGGAAAGGCACCGGGGGGAAGGGCAGGGTAACACTGGTAAGCTGCTCCTCATAACCAAGGAGCTGAAGCAGCTGAACTGGTTGTTTGTAAACCAGGATCCTGTGAATCTTTGAAAAAACATTCAGTTGGTTAAGTGAGAGAATACCTTCTTAAGATAGAGTAGCTAACATCCCTGCTCTGATCAAACAGATGAATGATCCCAGGAGAAAAGTCATTTAATCAGAACAGCAGGAACTTGACAAAAATCCCAGTTGTACACCAAGGGACATATTAACCAAAATCCTGCTGTAGCAGACTTGCACTTAGGCATAGCTTTGCAACCCAGGAGCAGCTGTACTGACACCAGCAGGTCTGCTTAAAGTGCATCTGAACACATGTTCGCAAGAGCTAATTTTGTACAGACAGCAGCCCTGAAACAGCAGCTTCTGGGAAAAATAGCCAAGAAGACAGACAACAGGCAAGACCCGTTTCAGGTCTGGATGCTGAAGAAGTTCTTGGCAGTGTGGCATGGAGGTTTTGGTTACTGTTGAAGAAGCAAGTTTGTGCTCTTATTTTGGAAATGGGTAGAAGATCTATGAGTTCAAATGAAAACCATCTGAAAGGCATCCGCATGACTTGAGTTGGGAGAGCACTCAGGTGGGGACCGCAGTCTGACAGGATGAGTCACTTAGCAGAGGTCGATCCATGTGTTGCTTGAGACAGATCCTATCTTGCTCCAGAAGTCACAGTCCTGTGTGCCAAGAGCCTCTATGTCAAAAAAGTCCCATTTGCTACTTTGGGATTGAAATCTGCACTCCATGACCCCTTTCCACCTTAACAGGAGAGGAAAAAGACACAAGCATGCTGTGTTTACACAGAGCACACTGCTGGTGGGCACTAACAATGAGGACAAGGAACATGGAGCTCGTGCAGATGTTAACATGCCTCCAAAAATCAACCTGCCTAAATTGTATGAGGTACCTCTGTTGGACTCACTGTAACTTCAGGTACCTTCCAGAAAAAGCTTAGAGCTTTTTTTTCCTTTTTAAGGTCAGGCTTCTGTCTTGGTTTCTGTGTCTTTAGTCTCTCTCTGTTCCTCTGTTCCAGCCCCTGCACTTTATGAGAGCTAAATGCATCCCACGATTGTGGTGCAGAACTGGTAACCAGGATGCCCGGGTCCTGCAGAGGGTGGAGAAGGTGCCATCCTTGACTTGTTGGGTGAGAACGAGCCAGTCACCTTCCTCTTGCAGACCTCATTTTCCCAGGTGGAGATGATTCTATTTGCCCACATTCATAAATACAGTTTTACAGCTTGTGTAAATGTTGATTTCCAAGTGACTGTGCTAAAGTCTCATCCAGTCCTTAGCACTCCTTCAGAGCTTCCCTCTTTCCCAGCACTTCACAGGTCAACTGCAAAGCAACACAGATGCATCAAGAAGCTCATACAGGTGGTATCAAAGCACAGCTCCTTCCTGCAGCTGCTCTTCAGTGTGTGTTCCCCTGGGACAGACCCCTCACGCAGCACCTGATAGGAGATCACTTGACTCCTCTGGACACCTTTTACCCATCACAGCTGTACCTCCTGGCACATGTTCCAGATCTGCTCTTCAGAGATGACCTGCTCTTCAGATGGCTGACCTGCTCTTGACACCTGCATCCAGGCAGAGCCCAGCACACACACACTCATTCCCCACCTACCCATGGCTTAGTAGGAGCAGATGAAAACCGGAAATGTCATGAGAACAAATATACAAACAGGTCATTTATTGTTTATGTCTTTGCTGCACGTGTCTGAATAGCTGTTTGCAGGACCCTGGCAGGTGTGCGCACTGGGACTGTCCCTTCACAGCCTGCCTGCCCGCCCGCAGCCACCGCTGCCCTCTCTGCCCACCCCGTGGAAACAGGGAGCGGCAGGGAATGTCTGGATTCCATGAGAAGCTGAGATACTCATAGAGGCAGCATTAATTACAACCCTTAACATTTAATTATAGGTTTCCTTGGTTTCCACTGTATGTTTACAGCTGAAAAACCTTGCTAATTGCCTCTGTGTTTCCATACCTCAGACGTGAACTCACACTTGAGTGATGGCAGAACCACTCTGCATGTTCCAGACCAGTTGGTGACGTTAACAATCTACCACCCATTTACAGCCACCTAGAGAGAGCCGAGAGGAGGAGCCAGGTGATCCCCACCAACCTCACTCCCTGCTTACAACAGAGTGTCCCAAAAATGGCCTCAAGCAGTTCAGGAGAAAAAGAATCTCCCTGAGATCAGCAGAGGAACAGAGTTGCAGAGTTCAGCCTTTGGGGCCAGTAATCCACGGGGAAGCTAGGACCTTCAGGGACACAAGACACTGTGCTGGTGGAGCTCCTTCTGAATAGACTGCACAAAAGATCTGATCTTATGCAAAAATATGCAGATGGAGAGCTGACTGCTCTCAGAGTCACACCCTGTGTGCTTGACCGAATGCCCACAATTTCACATGGATGCGTAGGGACGCAGTGCAGCAGGGACAGCACAGGGACTTATGTTGTAACACTGAGTCATATAGCGAAATGTCCATGTCCCTTCGCTGCAGCTCCTTGCTCCCTTCCCGTTCTCTGTGGTGTGCTGCTGCCCATGCTTGGGTGGAGGATGTAAGTTGCCGCGATGGGTTTGTGCCTCCCTTGAGTAGTGTGGCTCCAGGCCTGGAGGGGTGCGATCGCAGGGCACAGGGAGACGGGAGCATCCCTGTTTCTGCACTAATCCCAGCACTCTTCCAGGAAGCCGGACCTGCAGAGCTGGGCCTGAACTGGGACTTCAGACACCCCTCTGAGCACTGGATGCCTATTATCTCTGCTGCACAGTAAACAGCTGCTTCCTCCAGCTGAATTAGGGGTTATATGACCCAGGAACAAGAGCCCACAGCACGTTTTATAAGATCACCCATTTTCCCCTGAAGATCCTCCCCGAGTTCTTGCCAAAGGGACAGGTCCAACAGGACAGGAGGCATCTGGTTGTTCGCAGAACCAGGCGTGATCTGTGCAAATGTGCCCTGTCTTGCCCTCCCCAAACACAGTCAGGAAAACTTCCTCACATGGAGCTGCCCCCGGCCTTCCCTGGAACCCGAGCTGCCACAACAGGGACGTGCCCATGGGATGAGTGTGCAGGAGCTCCACTCTATGATGGTGAGGAGCAATGAGCTGAACCCAACCTTGGAAGGTAGGGAGGCTTCCCCAGACAGCCTTGCCAGGCTCTAGCCGCTGTATGCCTTTTCCACCCTGGCGCTGGCCATCACTAAAACCACCTGGAGATGCTTCCTGCAGTCTTTTTCCATGGATTATGCCAGCCCTGACTGTAGAGGGCTTGGAAATCTCCTTCTGTCTTGTCACATCTAATGCCATGGATTATGCCAGCCCTGACTGTAGAGGGCTTGGAAATCTCCTTCTGTCTTGTCACATCTAATGCACAAGCACCAACTGGCTTGAAGGGAGCAGCAGTAAAATAACCCAACTTGCAAACACAAAACAACACACATGAGACTACCCGTGCTGCTTGGACCGTACGTGCTCCCAGTTTGGCAATACGCTCCCAGCAGCAAGACCATGTCACAGTGATCCCTCTGCCAGTTGCCCCACGAGGACCCTGCAACTCCTCGTTCTGCAGGCAGGACTGGAGCTGCCCCATCTCTTCAGACAGTGGTAAAAGAGAGAAAGGACTAGTGGTGTTCATCTCACAAAGCTTAGTCCTCTGTGGTTCTTTGCCCCGCAGCACCTCTGAATCCTGCACATCACAGTACCAGGGCTATAGTGACAAATAAGTCTTCATTTCTGCAAGGGAAGAAGAAGAATACACCCAGCACAGTAGAAATGTGACCACTCCCTACTGCACTCTGCCCTACTTGGAGACAGACAAGATAAATTCTACTAACTCCCAGCTCATCCTCCTCCTGCTCTGCTTTTGCTCGGGCTAGCACACTGATACCAACATGCAGAGGCATCTGCATCGCCTGCTCCAGTAGTTCCCTGTCTCTCTTGAACTGGGGAGCCCATAACTGGACACGGTATTCCAGTTGTGGACCCACCATGCAGCCATCTGCATCAGCTGCAGCTGCATAGGGTTGGCCCCAGAAGAGTGAAGAGATCCCTCTGTGGCCAGGGGTCTTTTATCTAAAACCACCTTCCAAACCACACAAGAGTTTCAGCTCTGAGATGACAAGGGGATGAATCCCCACCACTGGGCTAACCAGTGTGTGCAGGTAGCTGGGAATGCAACAGCCTCCATCCCAACATGCTGTGGAGCAGAGGTAGCAGATGTGGGCCCAGAAGCTTTGCAAAGCAGCATGGTCCAGGCTGAGCACTGGGACCATGTAACAGGACAAACCCCAAGTTCTCTGCATGCCTCAGTTTCTCTGTGTCTTAAAAATGGCAACAATGATAATTCGCTGTTTTGGGAAAGTGCTAACCTGGGTATGAGGTTCTGGGCATGAGCCTTGTGGGTCTTCTTGAAACATCTCCTGGTAACCGTCTCTTAAGACACTTGAAGGGGATGGTGGGTGCCATCTGGAGCATGGCACACTGACCTAGGAAAGCTTGCATGGAAAGCCTGGCCTTTCCTGTCTGTGTTGGTCATCTGGTGGCACCAAGGAGGGCAGGCTCTCTGATGCCACCACTGGTTTTATGAGTTCTTCAAAAGAAACATCCTCCCTATGTCACCAAAGAAACAAGCTGATGCACAACCACACCACCTGGGAATCCACCTCTCCTCTGCCACTTTCTTACGCAAGCCAGTTCATGGCAGGCCCCGAGTCAGATGATCGCAGCAGGCCATTGCTTAACCCATCCGCTGTTCCCAGAGGACAGATCCTTTGCATTTTAGCTTAATGTCACAGCGGAGTCATGCAGGGAGTGATTCAGCCCTGGGCCACATCTGTCCAGGCACACAGCTGGTGTCTGGTCCTTAGGGCAATACACAGCCATGCACTGCAAGCCAGAGAGTAGACATGCCTGGGGCACAGCACACAGACCATCCTTAAACATCAAACAACTAATTGGCCCTGGGATGGATGGATCTGCCCCTAGCAGGTGGCGTCCATTGGTTCCTCTGCAGCTTGGAGAGAAATGCCCCATATGACAATGACTGTGAATCACAGAATCATGGAATTTTCAGAGTTGGAAGGGACCCCTAGAGATCA
>RSEF01000023.1:2305708-2349226 GCA_003993805.1 Himantopus leucocephalus
ATGACCTCCCTCGACCTACTGGCGACACTCTTCCTTATGCAGCGCAGGATTCCATTGGCCTTCCTGGTGACAAGGGCCCATTGCTGGCTCATGGATAATTTACTGTCTACCAGGACCCCCTGATCCTTCTCCTCAGAACTGCTTTCCAGCAGGTCCACCCCTAAAAGGCATCTCAGCCCTGACAACTGGGTGGAGAAAGAATAAGGAAGAAAGTATCAGTTCCACCCTGCAACCTGGGGTCTTCTCTCCTGCTTGGCCTCCATGCATACCCCTTGTTATTGTTTGTTTGAGTTACTTCTTTGCTTTCGCTGCCTTGGGTAGCCAGTCCTGCACGTGCAAGGGCAGGGAGAGGGGGCCAGGATGTGCCCCTCATGGGAAAACCTCCCACCTTCCTCTCCCTGGATGTGCCCTGATAACGGCACAGGCTCCAAGAGCCTCAGTGCTGTTTTGCATCCCCTCTCCACGGACCCACCAGCCAAACGCCTCCCAGCTGGGATACAGCCCCCAGCCCCCTCGCAGAGCTGCATTCTGGGGCAGGCTCGGCAGCTGCAAAGGGCCAGCGGCACAGATTGGCCCAGACCTTGTGGCACCTTCCCAGTGACTCTGCTGGGTACAGTAGGTCTACCTGCCTTGCCAGAGACCTGCGCCTGGGATCAGGCTGCAGGGTCATCACTGCAGAAAGGCCAGACTGAAAATTTCTCACCAGAGCTGATAACAAAGCACACAGACACACACACCTCCCTCCATGGAGAACCACCCCAGGGCAGCTCCACATGCTGCATGTTCCAGCAAAACACATCTCACAGGACAGAAACTGTGATGGGATGTGCACAGGACTGGGGAGGAACCAGAGGAACCACACCAGCTGCGCCATGCCAGGTCCTGCCTGGGTGCCCCATGGACCCCATGTTGGACCACTGCAGGATGCCAGCCAGGGGCCAGTTTGCAGTGTAATCACCCATGGGATGGAGGTTTCTGCCACACCTGCCCAGGCTCCCATCCAACACCCAAGAGCTTCCTCTTTCTTCTGCCCTGCCATGCCATGCTCCCAGTAACCCCGATACTATACCCTGTAGCCTGGGGTCGCTGGGAACACCTAGGTCTCCCCCCCATTACAGCACCTCCTCACAGCTATCATCCATCCTGCACAAGCTTTAAACTCCTTCCTTGTGGTTCAGCTGATTCACGTCCGCCATGGCCACAGACTTCACACAGTTTGTTAGCTAGCACCACACAGGGTGTTGCTTTATACTCAAAATTGCAGGGTGCTTGCTTAGCAGGATGCCATCCAGCTCTCATTAGACCCACGACAAGGACCCCTCTGCCCTTGGGAGACCCCTCACCTGGCTCGCTGTCTGTATACAAGATCATTCTTTAGCTCAGCCAGTCCCAAGGGTTGTCATTCCCATTTCAGGGAATTACCACATTTGCCTGTGTTTGCTAAAAGCATCAGAATGAAACTCTTCAAATTCCATCTTAATGGGATCCTGCCCCTAAGGGACTAAAACTTCTTATTCACAGCAGTGTCTGTCTGAGCCATGCATGAGTACTTGGAGCTCTTCCCAGTGTTTACCTGGAACTGTGAATAGCTGCCATTCAGTTGAACTGTGTGACTTTAAAGCCCTGATCAGAGATTTCAGCAGAGAAGACTATGAAGGCTGATCCCCTCTGGGTGGGCTGTGCCCCCCACATGTCCCTACACCCACCCAACCTGCACAGCCTGAGGCACAGAGGTAGACCTTTGCTCTGTGTCCTGCTCCCCACTGGGCAAGCAAGATACCAGGACAGTCCCTGCAGAGGAGAAAAGAGGTTGGACCTTTGGCCCTATAGATCTTAGACCTCTACATTGCTTTGGCTTGAACCAAACTCCAAACCATGGCATTACATGATTCAAACTACTGCAAGTGACTTTCCAGGGTGACAAAAGGGAAAACTATGGGCATTGCTATAATCGCAGTTGATCTGGATGTCAGGAAATTAAATAGCACATGAATTTCATCACTGACAGCATAACTGTTGATTGAACTTACAGGGTCACTGAGGCATGGGCCCAGAGCATCACATGTCTGAAATGGTGGAGACCTCTGATTCATGTGTAGCAATGGCCAATATGCCATCCCACAGCTTCAGCAGAGAAGCCCTCACAGGGGTTCAGGGACTCCTGCCTGGTCAGGGTTTCCCCCAGAAATCAGGATGTGATCATCTGCCAGGGAGCAGAAGCAGAGGATTGGAGGGTGTCAGACACCTCCCATGCAGGACAGGTCAGAGTGCTCATGAAACAGGGATTCAAAATTATGGCTGGTCGAGGATGGGCCTTGTCCCCTGCCCTGATCAGTGCTGTGTATTTTTGAAAACTCAAGGAGTCGCTGGCTGGACTCTGAATAACCTCTATTTCCCTGCACCCCACTGGTGTCCCAGCTTGCCCAAGATGCTCTTGCCTTCTTTTGACTTAACCTGATGAACAGCTGCCCCTTTCTGCTCTGCTTCTCAGCAGTGTTAAATGAATGACCTTCAGATGATTTGTAATGAGGGAATTAAGGCCAGGATTTTTAAGTGAGCCAGAGAGAATTAGGAGTCCACAATCCACTGAAGTTGTTGCTTTCTGGAAGAAAACTCCTTTCAGCACAGTGAATGACTTTGCTCCCCAGAGATGTGAACAAGCTCTTTGCTTTCCAAATGGTGATCAGTCCCACTGACAGCTACACCATGCCTGTGCAAATGAGGTTCAACATGTGCCCGGACTTCCACTAAGTGCATTAAAACCCTACATGATAAAAAGTTTAGATGTCATGCTACGCTGCATTATGTCGTATTAAGTCATGTGATGTCACCCTACATTATGTGAGATCACAAAGCAGCTGTGTCCTGGTGATTCAGTCATTGAGGCTGAAATATAGCCTCCCCCTCCCAAGGCATTCAAGTCTGGGTGACATATGAAGAACACAGAATATTCTGTAATTCTCTGAGTAACTATTTTCTAGGTGCAAAAATGCAATTTCTGAGAATTTACAAGAAAATTATTAGTACGTGAGTTACCATTAATACAGAGAAGACCCTTTATGAAAGTGGCTGTCCAGTGTCAGGTAGTGTTTTCCCCCCATTGATCACATCAATGAAAAAGCACATTCTCCCAGTCTCCAATACAGATGAAAGTCTCTAAAATCTCAGGGAGACATTACATTTCAAGAATATTTTCTCAGGAATAATGGACCTTGATGCTTATTGCGCTCTCTCAGAAATTTCTTTCTGCAAAAGCTATCACTCCTCCTGTCCTTCAGAGCTGTGTCACCCCTTCTTATTCCCAATTAACATGCAGCCACAGCACTGTCAGTAGGAAAGCTCATTAGGAAGGGCCACTGCAATTTAAACCTAACTTTAGACCCGAGTTTCCCATTTGCTATGGTTGTTTGTGCATAATTATCCTCTGAAAATGTTTTATCATCAATTTTCTAATCTGGACACCCCATCTAAACACACGTTCCTGGCTGCTCTCCAGCCAGAGGTCTTTACACACTCCACGTTTGCATTTGGTCTGCGCTGTGCTGCTCCTTGCCCGTGGGATCGATCTGCACACAGGTGAGGTTTTCTGTCATTTTTCACCGGGTTGCACCAGAGCTGTGCTGAGCGCAGCCGGGGAGCTCTGGCATTGTTGATGAGCCGGAAAAAAGTCACGATGCTGATTATAGTCTGTCAGCTTCCCTAACCACTTCCAGCAATTAGATTTAAGGACTTTCTTACTAAATTTACAGAAATTGCTTCCTTCCCTCCTGTTCCTCGGAGCAGAATCAGCAGAGCCTGATCCCAGATCTGCCCACTTGCATTGTCAGGACAAACAGTTCCTGATGCATCTCGGTCAAAACGCACCTCCGGACACGATGCAGCCTGCCCGGTCAGACATCAGCCCAGCTTCCCCTGGGACCCTGACCTTTACCAATAACCCAAGCAAGAGAGAGCAGAGAGATTTACCTTCAAGCCAGGTGCGTATCATTTGGCAGGTGAAGCAACATCAGCAACAGGCAGTGGAACTCAGGAACCAGGTGGATGGCTGCTAACAGATCCCGGGGATTTGTGGAGTAATTGCTTCCTCTTTCCCCTCAGCCCCACACATGCAGCCCTCTGGCAGTTTGAACTCCTCCAACTTTGAGAAGGCAGCACCAACCCTTCCCCAGCCCCTGCGAGACAGCCCCTTCCCTTACACCAGGGGACTGACTCTGACCCTGCAAACAGCCGTTGCACAGGGCTGATTTGGCCGAACACAAAGCAGTTTTTGCAGGGTTACTTTTCAGCCTGATCAACTCCCTGGCTCAGCCAACACTTGGAAGCAAGCAGGAATATGCCACCAAGGGCAGGAGCCACGGCAGGGTCACAGAAACCTCACTTAGATCAGTTCCTGCCACGTGAAATGGATGCATGAAAGAGAAGATGTCTGTAAGGGGCAGTTCAGCCTCTCTCTGCCTGCACTCTGTGTTCCTTCTGTTCGCTATGTCCTTGGCATAACACAGCCTGTACCTTTCCATGGCAGAACACATATTTTTTTGCTCTTGCAAAGTGCCATGCAGCCCTGTGACACTAGGCAGGAGGCAGAATCTTATCTCCCAGATGGGAGTCCTTATCTCCCAGAGGGCCCATCCCCAGGAGACAGATCAGCAGACATCCTGCAGAGCAGTACGATCCACGATCCACGGTGTGTCCTTGGCATATCAGACTCAGAGGGTGAAGAAACAGAGCTTCTGGAAACATTTCCAAATCACAGGAATGGCATGAATCCACCCAGAGCCTGAGTGGATGAACACAG
Organism: Himantopus leucocephalus; assembly: GCA_003993805.1. Taxonomy (NCBI): domain Eukaryota; kingdom Metazoa; phylum Chordata; class Aves; order Charadriiformes; family Recurvirostridae; genus Himantopus; species Himantopus leucocephalus. Next base: position 2,310,504 of record RSEF01000023.1, read on the forward strand.
ACCTGCCCAGGCAAGGTCTTCCCTGACCACTTGGGCTGGAGAGCATGGCTCTCGTTCATGACATTTTTCTCAGCAACCATACACAGAGATGCTAATGGGGCTGCAACATGGAGAAGACAAATGAGGAACAATTAGTCTCCATTTCCTAGTCCTTGTCCACAGCCCATCTTTCCTCCTTCCCCTCCAGCATGCCCTGGTCTCTGCCAGAGCAGCTCAGCCAGGGCTGTGCTCCCCACCAATGCCCACCCATCCAGCCCCTGCCACAGCCCTGCCTCCCTGGCCCCATGCACAGGATGGCATCTGCTCCCCCAGGATTCACACAGCCCTTTCACTATCCCCAGGCAGCTCACACGGGCTCTTACCCAGGCAGCCCCAGACTGCTGGATTTTCCTGGGCTTGTTAACAGGACTCTTGTGTAAATAATGGTTTTTTATTATTTCTTGACTACTGGAAGAATGTTCTTCTTCCAAGCAGCATAAGCCAGAAACTGCAGCTTCTGCAAGTATCTTGTCACTTTAGCATTCCCCACACAGCATGCATCCGCACTACCTCTTTGGCTTTGTCTTGTGCTGGGAAAGCCCCTCTCATCAGACCTGACCTGCAGCACACACCTCGTAACACAGTCCCAGGGCACCGTGCTCCTGAGGCCTCTCTGAGCTCTCCTGCCCTTCACAAACATGAAGCATCCTACAGTAGACACAGCTGGGGAGCCTTCCTATGCCTCAGCAAGAAAATAAGGCCATAAGGCGCTGAGCTCAGCCAGTCTGACCTCTTCCTGTAGGACATGATGAGCCCAGAGACGTAGGTCTGGCCAAAGCATTGGTCCTTGGAGGTATCGGTTAGCATAGATATGGCAAAGCCACCTCTCTCTTGGCTGGCCCCAGCAGTGGCTCTCAGGGTTTGGTGACTCACACTGCTTAAAATCACAGCCTGCCTTCCCATGTGAAGGTTTCAGCTGCCAACCGTTGTCCTGCCTCTTCCTACAAAACTGAGGAACCACTTAGCGCTGGGGACATTCTCCCCAAGAAAACTTCAAGGCTGAACAACAAAGGTATCTTTGAGCTCATCCTGTTTCTTGCAAGGCAAGTGGGAATCCAGGAGTGATCTCCCATGCACTATTTTTGCATTAGCTGCTCTGCAAAGAAAAGACTCTGGTTGACCGAAAAACTTGGCTGCGTGGTGATGTGCAGAGCAGAGCAAGCGCCGTTACCATATCCCAGGAGGGAAGTCTAGCTGCAGTAGTTCTCGTTCTGTTTTTTTTTTAACTTGTTTTACTTAGCACATGTGTTCAGCTGGCAGGAAAGCTCTTCATCACAAAGTGACTTCCCTCAATGATGGGCTCAGAAAACTGTCCATCTTCTATTCCTGACAAAAAAAAAAAGCAGAAACTCGAATTGCCCTCCTGTCTCATCAGCTTCCCCTGAAGGGGAACCTGGTCAGAGGAAGACTTCTGGAGGGTTTCCTTACGCCTTCCCTGCTCCTGTCCCCATGCTATGTGTTGGTCCCAGGCGGACACTTCATGGGGAGACATGATCAGGTCAGGGCATAACCATGCCTGACACCCCAGTGCAGGGACCTTCTTCCCACCATGGAAGAGCTTTTTCTCTCTCTGTGCTAGTTCCTCAAGTTCACTTGTCTTAGGAAATGCAGTATTTATAATTTAGAAACATTCTGTCGACACAAATCAAATCTGGCAGATTTTCCATTTTAAAAAAAATGTAAATTTCCTTCCCCCTGCCCCTCCTGATCCCTAATCCCACGTCAGTCTGTTTTTTAGCTGTAAACATAGTGCTGCCACTTCCAGCCAAATAAGAATCTGAAGTCCCCCGTATCATCAAATTGGCTTAAAGACCATTTAAAGCATAGTTATGAAAAATCATAGGAAAACTAGATTGGTGTGCTTTGCTGTCTATGCTTGAGTCTGAAAAGGTCACGTTTCTGTCCAAGTGTCTCCACTCAAGACCCTTTTTCCTAAGTGACAGTTGAGATTCAGCTTGGCATCTCCTGTGGATGGAGCTTCCTCAGGGACCAGAACTTGCCTGAGTACCGATTTTGGTTTCAATTTGAGCCCTGGGGCTTCCCAAATGCAAAACCTCAGGCAAGTTCCTCACAAAATGGCATGCAACATCAGCTTAGTGCTTCCTTCTGATTCAGGCTCTGCCTGATACAGCAGAAACCAGCAGGACACACTTGCAAATATGACAAACCATAAACTGGAGTGCAGTAGATAAACCGTGGCTGGCAGGCTGAGGGGAGTTATCTGCCCTACTTGAGGCTACACCTGGAATATGGGGACAAGTGTTGGACCCCAGTTCAGGGGGAGGTGGGGAAATTGTAGAGGCCAGGTCCAGGGAGCCAGAGCACAGGGCTAGAGGGAGAGGCTGATCAAGCAGGGCTGAGCTAGCATGGCAAAAAGGAGGTTAAGTGCAACCTAATAGCAGCCCACATGGAAATGAAGATCTTCATCTCCTCTTCATCTTGGAATTTTTCAAGTCTAAGCTAGACAGGGACACATCCAGCTTGGTCTAGTGCTGGGGATAGTCCTTCTCCAAGTGTGAGGCTGGACTGAAGACCTCCAGACATCTGTCCACCAGCACTTCAGTGATTCTGCAAGCCTCTTTGCCCCTGCTATGAGTCATCCATTACTGAATGCCACTCAAAGCTTCCAGAGCTGCAAAACATTTGAGAGAGAAATCCAAATAGCCATGTCCCTCATAAGTGTTGCCAGGATTAGGTATTTTATCAGTCTTCCAGGCTGCAACACTGCCCAAGAGGAGCAAAATACTGTGGAGAAGTATTGGAGAGGCATGAAGAGTGCAAAAACTTTTTTCTTGTGGTGGCCACAAATGGACCAGGCAGATCTTCATAGTCTGTGGGAGACAAAGGGGAGGGGAAGAGCAGGCAGAAAGGTGAGGGAAGGAGAAAGGGAACAGCCACAGAGGTGTGGGTGCAGCAGCAGCTGCTTTACAGGGCTGCTTGCAAAGTCTGAGGAGGCTTGAGGAATGGTTTCCACTCCTGCCAACAGCTGTGAATGACAGTTTGTCTCCATGGCAAGGGCAGCCAATTCCCTTTGCAAGGTGGACACAAAACAGAAGTGGAATCAAAGGTGCAAGTCCCTTCCCTCTCTGTGCCCCTGTCCTGTGTTTCTCCTCAGGACCACCGCAGCATACACCCCCCACCCCTCCAGACAGTCACTCCCTCTCTCCTCCATTGAACATTATGCATGTTACACAAAGTGAAACAGATCACCAGCATGCCTCAGAGAGCTCAGCCTTCCCATATCCTGCTTTCTGCAGCTCGAGCCGTGGAGATGAGGACTCAGTCCCCAGAAAGGTCCTTGGCAAAGGAACTGGGACAGAGCATGCCTCTTCTCACCTGGTCCCGTGAACACTGTACAGTTCCCCCACTGAAACTCCTGGCAATTGCAGCCTGACACTACAAATCCTTTTGATGTTACCCAGGTGCATTTCCTAGTGAATAAACCATCCCCTTCCCCTCTCCCAGCTGGATCACCAGGAAGGTGAGGCTCATCAGCTGGATGGGCATGGCCTTGGCTCCCCAAAGGACATTATGTACCTACATCTCCAACCAGAGAACTGAGGACACCAAGTGCTGCCCACAAGTCCAACACCTGCTGACCTGAGCAGCCCGAACCACCCATGGCAGTGCCATCACAGGGATGGGGCTCTGGGCCAGTCTTTATACCTACCCCGACCCCCAGGGGAGAGCTCCCATCCAGACATACGGGTTGCACAGTGGGGTCCAGTGCTCATGAACCCGACCCCCAGGGGAGAGCTCCCATCCAGACATACGGGTTGCACAGTGGGGTCCAGTGCTCATGAACCAGCTCTGGAGCACACCCACCTTTCCCAGTCCACCCAGCAGCAGTAGGGCTCCTCTACACAGCCTGATGGTAACAGCACCAGCTCCACCTGAGGCCCCAACATCTGCTGCCCTGCCAGCCTGGACATCACTGCAGAAACAGCTGTGGAAAGCCAAAGAGATGGCAGCACTGAAAGCAGCCAAAGCAGACCTCAGAGAGGGTCCAGAGCTTGGCTGGAGCCTTCATACAATTAGTGTAGCCCCAGAGAACCTCCGGCAACCTTGGAGCCTGGTGAGGAGAGCACTGGGTGGCCTGTGGGTGTCTCACCAGGTACTTCCGATCACCTGCTTGTGGGTTGGGTACAATCACCCCTGACACATCTTCCCTTCTCTAGGACCTCTGCTGCCTCAAGGGCTGTCAGCAGGAACTGGGCAGCAGAGCCAGAGGAGTGACAGTGGAGTGAGAGGTGGCCCATTCTCCTCACCTCTGTAGAGATCTCAGCAGCTGCAAACCCATCGAGGCCACTCCAAAAGCCCCTCTCCAGGAGTACCACCTCCTGCATCAGTCAAAGCAGCATCTTCTCACCCAATGGACCTCAGTCAGAAAGGGACTGAGGCTGTCACTAGCAGAACCTCACTGCTGATTCCTAGTACAAGTTTCTGAATGCACCTCACCCTCCTCCTCCTGCCCTGGCCCCCAGAAAGCCCACCATGGCTTCCCCACATGCTGCTTTCTAGAAACACCAAAATACAGCCAGTCTGACATGGAGCAACATCCAGCCTGGGCTTGGCTCAGCCGCCTGGGCTGGATGAAAGCAGCCAGTCCCTACCTCGGGAAGGGGGTGGCTCTTGGACAATGTGGCCTCCCTCTCCCTGCCCCCCGGCAGGCACAGCTGCCTGCACCCCCAAGGATGCTCGCTGCCTCTTCCCCTCCAGGGGAAGCAGCTTCCTCCGTGCAGAGCGGCACAGGAAGCACTGCGGTATTTATAGCTCTCTCTGAGAGCGTCTTGCACAAACTCGGGGAAAAACCTACACTCGGTCAAAAACAACCTCCGTGCACCCAGGGCTGCACTGGGAGCTGGCATGGCGGGGGATGTTCTCAGCACACTCCTGGACCCACAGGTCCTGGGAAGGAGGTTGTAGGACCATCTCCATCATATAGATGGGATAAGGAGCCTTTCCTGGGACTGTTTCTGCTCTTCTCTGCTGCCGCCACCCCACTTGCCTCCTTCCATCTCTATCTCCCACCATCTGACCTGTCTTCCTCCCTCTTCCATCTTCCTCCTCCCTCCTCATCATGGTCTGCGTGATCAAAGCAAGCCATTCCCCACCTAGCCAGATGCACTGAGCAAGGAAAGCGATCCCCAAGATGCAGAGGACACTGCTGCACTGGTGGGAAGGACAAAAGCTGCTGCCCTGCATAGTGTAAAGAAGAGCAGAAGAGTCAGAGCAAGTCATTGACACATGGTGACATGCAGTCACCTCTCTGGGCCACAGGGAAGCTGCGCAGAGAGCAAAGATCTCTTCCATCAGGGATTTCAAGGTGTCAGAATTTTGCTTTGATCCTAACTGGGATAAAAGACATGGAAACAAAATTTTGCATTCGTTATTTTAGGCAATTCCAAGTTTCCATTTCTATTCTGAACTTTAAGTGATTTTTCTGCCATCACATAAAGCAGGAAAATATTGAGATTTCAAAACATCCACTTCAAAAGGAAACACGGAAATGTTTCACTCTGAAATAGCTCTGAAACAGGTTCAATTACAGCTCTGAACTTTTCTTTCCTGAATGAATTTTGCTTCATTTGGCCCAGTTCCATGATTTCTTGGTAGATTTGTACAGCCTGAGGCAATACCAGTTCCAGGAAATTTTTCCCAGCCAGTTCTGGCCCTAACATGAGTCCACTTCCAAGCTCAGCAATGTTCATTTGCAGTTTATTTCCATCTGATCTGGAGGTAGCTTCACCCTTAGCTGTGTCCTGCAATCAGTCCTCTGAGCAGCCTACAAGACACAACAGGTGATGATCTTCCTGGCACCTCACCACAAATGACTCCACCAGTACTTTTTTCCATGTTTCTCTTAGTCCTAGAGCTGTCCAAGCTTGCCCAGCAAAGCTCTCCTGTGGAAGGGAGAGGCACACAGCCAAGATTTTCCACCTTTCAACCCAGAGGGATGCTGGGGCCACACGGAGCCAAGCCTGGATGTGCTCAGGGCAGCTAGCCCTTTGGAGGAGCTAAACTGCTGCATCCTTCCCAAGGCTGGCCCTCATCAAGAAGGCTGCAAAGCCAGCCCCCAGGTGACCCAGTTGTGGCTTGCTGTGCTGAATCTGTGTCAAGAAGTGCTGCTGCTGATACCTAAAAACATGTCAGGTATCCAGTGCTGCCTCAGGCACAGGAAAACAGTGCATTTGCTACATCCCCCAGCAGAGGAGACAAGCCACTTATGTCTTGTTCCTCCACCAGGAACATGGAACTGGCTCTTCCAGCCAAGCTGGAAAAGGTCAGCATGGGCTGGGTCCACTGGAGCCATGGGCCTTCCTGTCTCATTGAGCTGTTCCACCTAAATCAGACCCATTTCTGGGAGGCAGGTAGGCTTTCATGTTTAGCAAACATGCTGTGTCTGAAAACTTAGTCCACCAGAAAAATGCTTTTTGCTCATTCCTCTTGTGTCCTGGTGCAGCTTAAGGACAGCGTGCAGAGAGAGCTCCACCAACATCGTCCGAAGGAGGAGAGACAGCAACAGCATTGCTGTGCAACTGTGCAGCGACCAAGGCTTGAGTTTACTTTCCAGAAATGATGTCTAAAGCCTGTGATGAAGGTACAATGGGGGAAATGTTTACTTTAAGGTCACTGTCTGTTCTGCAGGGCTTTCAAACAGCTGTGGAGCAGAAGGGATAACGGAAGAAAACTCTACCTTCCTCTCCCAGGGTAGGAATAATTCCCAAGAAATCAGCAGGATTGACTAAGACCCGGCATTCAGTAATAGCGTCTGCATGCAGTTGTCATAATTGTGCTGTTTTAAGACCATTTGCTCACTTGTCGCAGCTCTCATGGCTCCACTGACACCACTTGCTCCCTCCCTCCCAAATACCAAGGTGGCACACATGCACCCTGCAGAGGCCAACCGAGCTTTGCTTTGAGGGATTAACATTCATCCCATGTTTCCCCATCAGCATTTCCAGGCACAGGCGGTTGGGCAGTGCAGCTGGCTCCTGGTGCTGCGGGCAGACAGTGAGCACAGCCTGCCTGCATACGAGAGGCATGGCCACAGCAGGACTAGGTGCAGTGCTCACTATCCTCCCACGGACATTTTGAGGGGCCACAGAGCTGATTTTGGGTGTCAGATCATTACAGCACTGCTTCTGAGGATGTCAGAGCTATAGTGGTGCTACTGGTTGAGGAGTGAACCCCAACAGCCTCCCATGCTCTTGTGAAATCAGACCACACTCAAAGCCCATCAGGTCAGGTCCAAGGAGTTTCATTTCTGGAGGGCTACAGTCTTCATCCTTGTTTATATGCGGTTTTCAATTGTATTGGAGCCCAGAGCTGGTTACAGGCCACGTGGCTGGAGAGGAAACACATTCACAGGATCACTAAAGACAAAAAAAACCCCAACCCTCAGTTGTTTTCTTAAGCAGGAAAGGAATCAGGAACAAAAAGCCGATGCAACCTGAGTACCAGGCAAGCGAAGGCGACTATAACGGCTCGACTCTTTCATAACACGTTTCCCGCGGAGAGCAGCAGGGAAGTGTGACACAATAACAGCCCTCAGCCCTGCACCACAAGGGCAAAGCAGGCAGCACCGTGCACGGAGACCTGCACCCTCCTCTGCGCCAGCAGCTGCTGGATCTTCACACAACCACTGCTGTAACCCTGCAAGGTGAGACAGGGTTTCTATTCCCATATTGTGAAATGCTGGATTCTTGGGAGGATCTAGGTAAATGCTCACCACTGGGGCATCTCATCTTAAAATACGCAGCTGTGCAACTCCTGACATTGGTGCCTCAGTCCACAGGGCCACTTAACTGTGATAAGGAGCTGCATGCTCAATCATTACACACCTTCAGCGGCCAGAGAAATGGGACAACTGGACAACCTTCTGCAAGGACCAAGCACTCCTGAATCTGAGTCACCCTTAGTTATCTGCTCTGGCTGAGAACTTCCTCCTCAGTCATTATGAATGGTCATTCACAAAGAGTGGCCATTCATCTCCAGGGGAGCATCCAGGGTTGCACTCATGCCCCTGAAAGCACAACTGCACGAAGCCCTGAGGGTTCAGCATCTTGTCCTGCTTCCAGGAAAGGAGGTGGCAGATGATTAAGTCCATCTGCACTCTCTCCACCCCCATCCCACCCCATCCCATCCCATTCCATCTGTAGTGTCAGGGGCATCAACAAGGTAACCAAGAAGAACTACATGAAGTACCATTTTACTTTATAGGCACAGTATATGAAACAATTATGAAATCTGTGCTACAGCTCCATATTTAGGACCTTTTTTGGATTAGTAGAACCCATCGTCTTGGCTGCAATGAGCTGATGATTCCAGTATCCCAGCAGGGAACATGGGAAAGGTTTTTGATGTGATAGAATTCAAAACTGGCATGGATTTTGCCATTTTGCTAGTGTCATTCCTCAAAGCTGAGCCCACAGGGACTCCCAACAAATACACCACACAACCTCCTTTAGCCTGCTGCCCCTCTCTCCATGCATATGTGCATACATGCGTGCATATGTGTTGTCTGAAAATTCCTGCTTGGGTTTTGGAGTTGTAGAAGATGAAGCTCTGGAGCCCAGGCAGCAGGCTTCCACGGCCCCAGCTTCTGCTGGCAATGTGCTGAGATGATCTGCCTTTGCCTGTAAACCATTATCTCTCCATCCTCTCTGGGAAAGACCCAAGCTAAGGCTGCATCTTGAAGATAACTGCTAACATGGGAATATTTACGCAGGTCTCTCTCCTGGAGTCAGGCCAAGCTGCCTGTGGTTTGTGGCCTACAATAACAAACGTTAGAGCAGAAGATAGTATTTGTTTAACTGCTTGTTCTGTCAATACTGTAGCTTGCAAAAGCCCAAAGATTGCACAGCCAGAGCTGGCGACATTTCGGAAATCATCTGTTCTTGCAACAAAAGTAGGGGCTGTTTCGCTGTGAGGTGGGACTCTGCCAGGCTTCACTCCTCTCTGGAGACTGGGGGTGGGAGGGTGGGATGGGGGTGCACCTGCTTTCCAGAAGAGATGGTTCTCCTTCCCTCTTACACTCTGAACTTGGAAGTCTCCAGCATAAAACCATGTCCTGGCCTGCCTGCATCTGACTGTGCTTTCATCAAAAGTCTCTGCACCCAAGGTCTTGCCCTGTGGAAACCCAAAGCTCTGGCTGCAGGAAGGTCCATAAGCCAGACAACTCCTATCAAGGTGCAGCAGTGTGAAGCCCTGACAGCAAGAACCACCAAGATATACAGCCTTCTCAAAATGCAAACAATGACAAGTCTCAAGCCACACAGCTATCCGCACAGTCATTTTTTCTGCCCTGGAGGAAGCTCCTTCAGGATGTCAAGCATTCCATATGGCAGCAGGCAGTTTGGTGTTTCGCCCTCTCTTGGCCTGAACTGTAAAACTTCCACACAAGTAGCAAAGGGCAGATGCTCTGCTCTGGAAACTCAGCAGACCCTGACCCAAGAGACCCTACAGTCTTCTTGGACCACAGAACCTTGATGTCACCTTGGGACTAGAAGGGACCTTGGGTGAAGATAGGTCTGCCCTCCAACCCCAGGTAGCTCAGCTATCCTTGCATTGTCCTATTTTAAAGTTCTTACAAGATGAAGAGCTGTCTCCAGGCAGGAAGATCTTCCTTGGGTCTAATGTGAATCCTTCTACCCACAACTGAAATCCCTTGGTCAGCTGCTGGGCACCATGAACATGGCAGAAAGATCTGTCTTTCACCTTCACAGCAGTCCTCTGTGTATTTGAAGACTGTTCTCCTGCCTGGCCCTGTTGTCCTTTCTCCAGGATAAACTGTCCAGCATGTCCAGCTACCAGGGCTCTGCTGGTGATTGCTCATCTCAAAACACTCTCCAGTTGCTCCACGTCTTTCCTGAAGTGCTGGAGCTTCAGGAAAACCCTCTCCTAAGGCTTCCCCATTCACAGCCACCCTGTTAGATCTGCTTCACAGTGCCAGGACCAGATATAGCCAAACTTCACCATGCACATCTGTGGGGTGTCAACACTGCAGTGCTGGCTCAACTGCCCCTGTTAGACACAGGTTCATACCCCACCTCAGGGAAGGTGCAGCAGTACACAGAAGTCTCAGTACAGCATTGACCCTGTGGCCAGAGTCCTAGTGAGCTCTAAGAAAATATTTAGCAGACATCCCTGCATTCATTTCAGCTCCTGCTGTCTTGCTGATGGTTTCCTCAGCATCTGGCCACAACCTGGTGCCATCGGTATTAGTATATAGCCTAGAGCCCTGAAATGTTGCAAAAGCAGAGCAAATAAGAAGCAATGTGTTTTCTGGAGCAGCAGGTCTAGCGGGTAGCCACGTCTGTGGGCTTCTGCCAGGACACAGGTGAGTTCTCTGGTGAAGCCTGGGAGGAAGAGGTAAGCACAGCATGGAGCCAGCAGAAGCAAGGAACGTGGGCAGCCCCTGGCACCGAGCACCCTGTCTCTATGCAGAGCACTTCCACTGGCTCCTTTGCACCCCAGTTCCACTTTCCTTTCCTCTTTGTGAAAGGTTTTACGTTTCTTTCTGGGGTGGCCTGAGTTTGTTGTGAACCAGAATTGAAGTGTTGAGCTGGGAAAGCTGCTGGTTTCATTGCTTCTCAGAATAGCAGCTCTTTTTTCTAAGCCTTATTTATAAACTGCTGCTGTTTGGGGTTTTTATGACAAAGATAGTGAGTTCAGGAAATCAGCAGTGGTTTCTGTTATCTGGAGCACAACCACGCGAGAGAGGGGAGAGGGTGTCACACTCCAGGAGCCTCTTCATGGAAACTAGTATCTCATTGCTTTGCCCCTTGAGAGTCAGATATTTATAACCCCTCACATCTCCTCTTCCTGCTCCTTGCTGTCACCAGCTTCAAAACTTGCTCATACTTTTAACCCCACAAAAGTAGCCAGTGGGGGAGGGCCATCTCTCATCCCTTCCCCCATTTCCATGTGTAATTCATTGCTCACACATTGCACAGACCAAACACAACGGTTGCAGCAGTTTAGGTCACCTCCAGTGGACCTTCCCCGCTACTGGCATGCTTTGTCCTGACCTTGCAGGTACCCCATCACCCCAGGCACACCTCACGTTCCCCTTCCCAAGCACAGTCCAGGTCCACACCAAACACAGAGTGCCCCACACCTCTTGGGCAGTGCAGACCCCAACCAGAGCAGAGGGACACAGCGAGGAGGGGCGGGTGGATGGACAGCCCACAGGGGACCTGTATGCCCCAGTAAGGGCACACCTTGGGTATCACGGTGGTCGGAGCATAAGCGCATGGGCACCCATGCTGGGTCCAGCTGTGTAATGCAGATTGCAAATATAACAGTGAGACACCAGCAGCAGAACACACCGAGGTATCCCTCACAAGAAAAGAAAGTGCTTGGAAGCTCGAGATCTCAAGATCTCAGAGAAGCAGTGCCCAGAAACTCCTGCACAAACTGCAATACAAGACATGGACTTACTGGAGCAAGTCCACTGTGGGGCCACACAAATGAAGGGACTGGAGCATCTTTTAAATGAGGAGAGGCTAAGAGAGCTGGGACCCTTCAGGTTCATGCCCTGCAGCACAGAGCCGATGAGAACAGAGGACCTTCTGGCCCAGGGAGAGGAGCCCACGGAGGGGAAGGACAAGGCAGCAATGCCACAGCAAGGTTTGTTGAACTGAGTGATTTAAAGGCTTGCAACAGACTGCCACTGCAGGGGCCACCTGTGAGACCTATGCTTCCAGTCATGCTGTGACAGCGAGTGTGGGCGGCCTCTGTGAGCACCTTTGCAGTGGATCAGGACTTGATCTGAAAGGTTTGGAGCAACTTTGTTCTAACACGGTGCTCTGGCCAGAGCCCTCCAGGGTGCAGCCACAGATTTACCATATCCCAGGTACAGAGCCTTGAGACAACTGCCCTGGGGAGAGCAGCCAAGTGCATGCCTGTTGCCAGCCCAGCCCTGAGAGAGCAGCAAGTGCATTCAGCTACCAGAAAGGTTACCTGTGCATGAACCTCCTCACCTGCATTGCCCTCCCCTTCCCCCAGCATCACCTGGTCCAGCGGTCCCACCACAGCCCTCTACACACCCAAGTCTCAGGGACCCAAATGCTGCACAGACCAGTCCAAAACACAGGCAGTACCTGCCACGTTCCTGAGCAGTGACACTGGATCACCTAGTCAAAAGCTTAAAAGCATTCCTGGGTGGTCATAAAACAGAGACTATGAAATGCACGCCAAGATCTAGATGAAACCATGAAACGCATGCATCTCTCATGCTGTCTACAGTGAAGGGTGATCATTCCAGGAGTGCCTGCAAAGTTTGTGTGCTAAAAGTGTCACCTGCTCCCTACACCTCGAGAAGGAACCTGCATTGCTCATACAACTTTGGGAAAGGAGATCTTAACCGGGAATGCTGAGGAAATCGGTGCAGCATGGATCAGCTCTTCGTGTGAGGAGCTGTCTGCCCCCATGGGCTACTGTGGAGGCCACATATCCATGCTGGACCTTGCCAGACCTCTCGAATCCAAACCCAGCACCCTTTTACCTGACAGCCTCCAGCTAAAAATGCCCAGAGGAGGTCCAGAGACTGCCAGGGCTGCACTGTCCTGGATGCAATGTGGCTCCTGCTTGTTTCTTCTCTTGTTGGTCCCAGCAGCCTGGTGCTCCTCTTTGCTCAGTGCTGGGGGAGCTCAGGTCCTGAGGTCCCAGGATGGGGCCCTTTGGACCTTTGCCTTGGGACTCTTGAAGCCAAAGAACAGCTGGCAGTTGAGTGCAGTGCAGCCAGGGTGGGGGCTTGAGAGCTGGTCCAAACTGATCTCCAGGTTGAGGGTGCATTTCATGAGATATAGTGGGCCAAATTAATGCCAGATATCCATACCAAGGAGGAGATCTTGCTTCCCATCCCAACTCCCTTCCTCCCTGCTTATCTAGTGACAGCTTCAGCACTTGATGGACCCCTCTGTGTGCTGCTGGATGTCCCTAAACCAGCAGATAACTATCCCAGTGAGAAGACAATTCATCTGCCTGCAAAGATGCAGTCATGGAGCACAACCCCATGGGCTGCTTTTTGAGGGCAACACTAACACAGCTACCTCAGCCCAAGAGATGGGAATGCCTTCACAGTGCTGCTGCAAAGCGTAGCCATGGTCACCTATACAGGGACACAGATAGAGTTGTGGTGGCCCAAGGCCTCCACCTCTGTCCAAGGTGAGAGGTCTGGAACTCCACAGAGCTGTCACCTGGCCTCACAGTGGTGTCTCCCAGGGGCTGTCATTTTCTAAGATGGAGGTTCCCATTTCAGAGTCTAAACTCTTCCCTAAAGCCATTTCAGGCTCTCAACTGCAAAGCCCAACTCAGACCTTGCCGAGGCCAGAACTGGCAGCACTTGGGCATTGGTGTCAGGAAATTATATCTTTGAGGGGTGCCAGCGTGTGACTGATCCCATCTTGTGTCTCCACCAGGGAGCATGAGAAAGACCCCAGTGACAGGAGAACCTCAGAGTCCGGCCACAGCCACTTCTCCATCGAGATACACAGCAGAATCCCTTGAGACAACCCCACACAGCAGAGATCGGGCAAGTGGAGAAGGGAGGGGAAGGAGGGATGCTTTCAGTCCTCCAGGCCCCGCTGCAGGATCACCCCCCACCAAACATCTCCTTGAGCATCCTGGGTGAAGAGGCACTCCAGTGGGATGCCAGACTGTGGCCAAATTGGTCTCCCAGGCAGGAGCTTTGCCACAAAGCCTGGCTCTCATTTTCCTCTTCTTAACTCCATCCTGTGATGCCAAGTTCTGCATCCTGCATCAACTCAGGGACCTTCTTGCCCACCTTCAAGTTGATCACCAGCTGCTCCCACCTCTCCTGCACCCCAGCCCATAGACACCAGCACCGACTATCCCAGCACCACCTTCCCTGGAGCCCAGACAGGAGGAACACAGTGCAGAGCAAGGAACTAAAAACACCTTTCAAAAGCACATAGCGTGACCAGTGGCAAACAGGAGGATGGTTTCTCTCCCTGCCTGGCACTCCACTTTCACCAGCTTGTCCCTTACACAACAGATGCCTTCAGCAATCAGTGTTCCCAAAAAGGGCAATTGCGTTTTAATCCTGACAATGGCAGCAGCGACACGAGCTGTTTTCCTAACGTAGCATGTGCCAATAGCTCCCATGAATTTCAGTGGATACTGGCCGGGAACGCGCATTTTCAAGCAGCACATGTTTTCAAGTTACTCCCAATAAACGGATAACTCACTTAAGCATCCAAACCATTTTCTTCATGTAAAAAGAAAACACGTCCACATGAGAAGTGGGCTTCCTCTGGCCACAAGCCCTGCTGCTTCAGCCAATCTGGCACATGCCCGCTGCACCAGGCCAGCAGTGCTGCCTGACTCTACTGACGTTGCCACCCTGGTGACACGACAAGATGACTAACATCCAGGCAGGCAGCAGCAGGATGGCTGCTTGGTGAGATATGCACAGCTATGTTTCTTTCACCACAAATACCAATAGATGTTTTCTTGTTTATGTCTGAGATCCGAAGGAGGTACTGCTCCCTGCAAGCTTTTACCATGACAAAAAGGAGAATGGAAGATGCAAGAAGAATTGTTTCTTTATTTCCTAAAAATAAAACAAACATTTTCATTTAGAAGTTTTTCCATTACGCAAAAAATACATATTGGTGAAATACCTGGTTTAGCTAGCAGGTCTTTCTGCTGAAGCTTGGCCTGAGTAGAAGTGTCCTGTCCAGCTCCAGAGAGAAGTTGTTGCAAACCGAGGAAACAGCAAGAGCCGCCCCGGGTATCTTCTCCCCAGAAGTGTCTACAGCCTCCCGAGGTGGTTCAGGCCCTCGCAGCAGCCAGCTCTTTCCCTTCTCTGTATAAGCAGCAGTTCCTCATCCCTCACACAGCAGTGACTCACCTGCACAGCTCTCTCTGGTCCTACCCCAACCCAGCAACTACCAGAGTCCGTCATCATCCCACAGCCTGAGCCAGGGTCCAGCAGACCTCACCCCTGATGCAGGAGGGGCCCAGCCGGAGGACAAAGCCCAGGGGCTTTTCTCCAAAGCCCAGCAAAGCTCCCTGGCCTGCTGCAAGCTCAGCCCGCAGCCATCGTGCACAGCCCCCCGTGCACAAGGCTGCAGCCATGCGTTACAGAACCTGAAAGTCTCCTCTGACGGCAAAGGCCGTGATGCTCTGCCCTGGCTTTGGAGGAGGCTGGTGGGCAGGCAGGTCCCCAGGCAGTACCAGGGGCTGTTCCCAGTGGCACGGACCAAGAGGAGCAGCTCCTGCCTGAGGCAGCCGCAGGACCTCTGCCATGGTCACGGCAGAGCCAAAATCCAGCCACGCAAACAGGCACTCTGCACAGGAAACCCTCCACGCTCTGACGCTGTGTGCTGCCAATTAGCTGACAGCAAGATGATTTGTTTTCAGGAATACTGAACTGATGAATAACAAAAATAGGAACCTGACAAACAGGTCCCGGCGACCTGGATCCCAGGCAGATCTCCTCGGACAAAACTTTCAGTTGCCCTGAGTCACGCGCCCCGTTCCTCCCCCAGCCACAGAACCAGAGCCACCAGGCAGCCAGCCCACCCGCAAGCGTGCATCTTCCCAGGGCCTCCCTGCAGTCCCCGCTCAACGCTCAGGCTGGTTGGAAAGTGGAAAAGCACTTGGGCATCCTAACACGGTCAGGAGAGTGAGAAGGGCAGGAGTGAGGTTGGAGAAGCACCATCATAGCCATGAGGGTCTGGAGATACCAGGAAGAGCATAGTTGCTACATAGACGCAGGGAAAACAACCACTGTCATTTGAAAAGGAGGTTGCATAATGTGAAGGAAAGAGAAGGCAGATAAACAGCAACAGCTATTTCTGATGATAATGCAAGAAACACCACACCACAGCCTCCCCCAAAGACTCACCACCATGGCCCTGACTACCCCACACCATGCAAGACAATTGCATGAGGCAACTTCAGCAGACCAGGGAAACCGCCACTAGCTAATCTCCCTGAAGACAGCAGCAACACAGGCACCCAGAGATAAGAAGAAATAACCTAAAACCTCTCTGACTTCATGCTCCAGAGGACACTGTGCCTTGCAGAAACCCAGGAGACACAGCCATTTGAGTGGGAAACCCCACTTCTGTCCATCTCCACAGACCTCACTGCCACGTGCCAGATCCTGGGAGGAACTGGCAGAGGAACAGGGCATTGCACGGAGACCCAAGAAGAGGTGGCCTTGGCCTGTGATGCCTGACTCAACAGGCTCCTTGCCAGAGAAACCACAGCACTGCTCTGTCCATCTCTGCTTCAAATGCAGCCTGGGGGAAATCACAGTGACCAAGACATCCAGAGAGGTCACGCGGGCAGAACCATACGCCCAGGCAGCAATGCAAGCCAGGCCTTGGGCAAAGCAGCTTCTTAACCTGAAGCAGAGCTATGGGTTGCCCGCATGGGAGGGGCTTGTCTTTAGCAGGCACAAGGACACGCTGGGGTACCTGGGCAGGACAGTCATAGGACTGAAGGGACCATGCAAGAACAGAGCCCCGTGATACCACATGTAGACCATCCCTTTGACACTAGAGCTGGCTCAGTGTGCTGGCTCACAGCACGTGGACCACAGGCACCATATGGAAACCTGGAAAACTTCAAGGTGGAAAGGAAGGATAGAAGTGGGAAACACCAAGAGAGCACCAGCTGTGCAGGTTGGTGGCCCAGCCTGTGACCAGCAGAAAGACAGGGTCAGTGCCTGGATTTCCTTGGCTGTGGTAAGCCATGGAGCTATGCTGGGGAGGGGTGACAGCATAGGGAGGAGGTAAGCAGCGACACGTGCAGCTGAGGCAGGAGCTGGTGATGTTCACGGCCCCATACCACGTCAGAGGCTGTGCCGGCAAACCGGTCTGGCAGGCTGCCGGCTCCTGCCATGCTTGCAGCAGCACCCGGAGCCCTTGGGCCAGGTTCAGGCTGCACGTCCATGGCTGGGTAGTGCTCAGGCTGCCAGCTCTCTCCAAAACAGGACTGATTTTCTGTCGTCAGACCCCAGAAGGGGGGTCCCGGAGGGTTTGGGGGGCCATAAGTGGGATATCTGGGCAGAGTGAGAACAGGCAGCTGGGTGGGCTGGGGGTCAGGTACCATGCCAGCTGTCCTGGGGTTGCGTCTGCCTCAGGATTAGAAGCCTTTTGGCCCTTCGAGGCTAAGGCACAGCTAACACCTGCCGTGGTGCAGTTCTAAACCCAAAACGGCTGCATTGGCACAAGTGCAGCAGAACAAGGCAACGTTGCTGGGCAAAGAGCCGGGATGCCGAGCAGGACCTTGCCCAGTCCCACAGTAGCTCTGCAGGCATCAGCCAGGAGAGGCCAGACCCCACCGCTCCCCTGCTCCCTGCCAGCAGCCTGGCCCCAACCCCGCAGGGACATCCAGGGAGGGGGTGGCTGTGCCAGGCTCGCCTCCCTGCCACCTTCCCCGAGCCCGGGAACAAGGCGCTGGCGCGGAGCAGGGAGCGGAGCAGGAAGCAGCCGGCACAAGGGGTGCGCGGCGGGCCCAGAGGAAAGCAAACAAGAGAAAGCAATTGAGGAAGCTCGTGTCTCATTCGTGTGCGTCTCAGCCAAAGTCCAAAGCAGGAGGCGCTTGCAAAGGACACTGGAAAAATTCCAGTGATGTTATCTGCCCCCACAGAGCAAGATTAGCCAAGAGGAAAAAAAATAAGAAGTTGTTTACAAGCTGGGCAAGCCAGCTCAGTGGTTGGAGCACGCTGGTGCTTGGGTCAGCTGCTGGCCTGGGTCTGCCGCTTTGCAAGAAGCACCAAACCCCTCCGTGCACTGTTCTGGTCTCAAGCACAGTCCCACATCGCTGCCGGTGCAGGCGGGAAGTCGTGTGTCCCCGAGTCCTTGTGTGGGGAGCTTGCACAAGAGCCACCTGCACGCTTGGCAGGCTCCCGCAGAGCTGAGCAGAGGCACAGCCTTCCCCTCCTTGGCATCTTTGCGTCCGAATCCCAGCAGGGTTAATGGAGAACCCAGTTTCCCTGGAGCTGGCCACCAGCTGCAGACTAGTCATACATGCTCTCAGCATGAACAGTCCCTGCATCCAGGGGGGCTGTCAGAGCAACTTGTCCTTCACCCCCCCTCCCCTGGGCCATTTGCACTGCTAGTCTCTGCCTAACACCTCCCGCCTTTTATGAAGTGTTTCCATCTAAATGCAGATGAGGAATCACAGGATAATGTAGCACCTGGATTCAGCTCTCCTGGAGGACCCTCTTACCACGCAGAAACTGGGGAGAGGGAATTTCGGGTTGCTGTTCAGTGCATCTTTATGTTGCTGCTGCAAGGCTGCCCAGCCACCAGACAGGGAGGCACCGTTTGTGCCCCGTGCTCTGGAGAGGAACCGCACTGTGTCCCTCCTGGGCTCTTCGCTTTTCCTCCGTATCCTTTGTCTGGTTTGTTGGGTTTTTTTAATCTTAATAAAAAATCTTTTCTGCTGGACACCCATGGCTGCTCTCTGTGAAACTCACACATGCCTCATCTCTCTCCTGTCTATCTAGGAGACATTTGCTCAAGGGAGCTCTGCACTGGCACGAGCCTGTTCCTGCCCCACATGTACAATGCATCTACACCACAGAGAGAAGGCACAGTGTTGTGACTGCACCAGGCAAAGTCCTCCCCTGTAGACCACATGTGGGGTGACAACTCCACAGATCCATCACCAGGCAGGTAGTGCTTGGGGCACCTCCCTAGGAGAAGCTGATGTGTCCTGCTGCAAAGCCCCAGGGGAACTCAAATCCACCACGCCTCCTTGCTGGGCTATGCTGGGACCCATGGCCCTGATGGCACCACAAATTCCCCGTGTCATGTCGTGTCGTGTCATGTCATGTCATGTCATGTCATGTCCTACCTACCTACAATGGTGCTTGTCCCCTCATTTGTCCACAACAGACCCACCTGGTGACAAGAAATAGGTTTGGTAACAGGTGTCTGAAATAATTAGCTGTTGGTCAATATCCCTCCAGAGGTCTTTGTCAGAGACTCCTGTAAGACACAGAGTGTAACTTAAAAGCTTAATATTTAATTTAACTTCTAAATCTTGCCTTGTTGATGTACTTACTTAGAGCCAAACTGGAGAAACTCCATCGGAATTTGCTCCTAGTTCAGTGTTTATAGCACCATGGCCTCTGCTGGACTGCTCAGCTTCAAAGTCAAGGTTTGAAAACCACTGCAATTGTCCTTAAACAAACAAAAAATGACAGTGCATTGCATCCTTTTCTCATCTCCTGATTGCCAATAAATGACTCTGCTAGGAAAGCATTAGATGTGCAGCAGACATTCACTAGGATCCTTTCGAGGTATGGTATAGAGAACTCCAGTAGCTGATAGTGAATATTTGATTAAATTGGATGTCCCAACATAGTCAAACATTAGGTAGGAAAGCTTTCAACTCCTTGGCGGTGCAGGGAGAGGCGGTGACAGGCCTTGAAGGAATCAGACCGTGGTAACCCTTCCACCAGAAAGAGACAAGCAGCTGGCAAAACCTGGCACTGTGGGGTAGGCAATGTGGGCTCTGGGCCACTTCGAGTCCAGCAGATTTGTTTCGCCACCCTGCGCCTGGTTGGTGGCTGCTCTTTCTCTCCAGGAGCCTGTACCACCAGTGAGGAGCTGGCTGTGGGTTGGTGAGCTGCTCTAGCAGCTGCAACCCATCCCCAGTACCATCTTCCTCAGGGACCCCTCCTGCCCTTCCTTTTTCAAGTGCCCAAAATGTAGGTGCCACCTTTGCATGACAAGAGGCAGATTAAGCGAGGTTTATGCATAAAAAGGCAGGTGGGAGCTGGTTCCCGCCACATGTTATGCCTTGATGTTTAATAGCTGATCCTCTGGTATGCTGTGGGCCCCTGGCATTTTTCACCCTTCACGGAACGAAATGCATGGTTTAGTGATTCAGATCCGGACTCATCCAACCCAAGATCTTCCGAAGTGCCCTAGTCAACCAGCTGCTCTGCCCAAGGGAGCTACTGCAAGCCAACAGCCTGCAAGAGGAGCAGCTCACCTGATGCTTGGCATCGTCTGGAAAAACAATACTTCAGGAACCCTTTGTGATACAGCCGAGAGCTCCAAGGAGTTTCAGCTGATGTGGAGGTGATTTATGCACACTGCTGCCCTGTGTCTGCCCACAGCCAGACCCAGATACAGCAATGTCAGACAGTTGCACCTGATGGATCTCAGTTTAGTTCACAGTTCTGCAGATTTCCAGCCTTCCACTGCACGTTTCTACTCTCTGTATTTGTCCTTCACTGAGTGGGGGACTGCAAAGGGGCTTCTTCTGGAGGTTTGTTCCTCAAAGGCAAGCTTCTCCCTTAACCGATGATATTTCAAATTGCTTTAGCCGCTATCTGCACACCCCAATTTCTTTGAAGCTTGCAGGAGCGCTGCAGGCCGAGCATGGACTTAGTTGGGCATCCAGGAGTTTTTGAATCATGGGGTTCCTCACATCCTTCTGTCTACACCCAAATACATAGCTCACGTTGCTACTCAAATTGTTCTGCAATCTGCATGCAAAGGTAAGTCACACACCACAGCAGTGGGTGGGTTGTAACCTGAAATGCATAGTAAGAATCGCTTGGTTGGAGGAAATTCCCCAAAAAATCCTCTACCTGCTCTCCATTCACCAATACATCTTAGATCCTACAAGGCTCTTATAAAAATGTTCTTTTTTTTTTCTCTCCCTCCCCGCCCCCCCAACCGAGGCTCTCAGACTCTTGCAAAAAAGAGATCTTGGACTGTAGATCAGCAATTGGAATTAGCGAGAACCAGTTCTGACACATGCAAAACATTGCAAGATAAGCGTTCACATCTCTGCTTACAAAAAGCTCTCGCCCATGCCACCTCTCATCCCTGGGGGGCTCCGGGGACATGATTTTACCACTGTAACACCATTGGAGCTCTGCAGTCGATGTATGATGGTCAGGGATCAAATATGAGGAGGGAACATCTTACATAAACAAAATCCTGGGTAACATAGACTGGCCATACGTCAGGCTGCGAGCACCCTCCTAAGAGGGAAAAGAAAAGGTCTGCAATGTGCTGGTGATCACATCCCTAAACTGACGCCCACCCACACAGATGCCTTGACCTGGGACACAGACACACAAACGGTGCTTCCAGATCCCCTGTCATGCAGAGCCAAACTAGTGCCACTGGAGCAACAATCTGATTAATTCCCAGCCTGGGTAATCCACCCTCGATAACACAGGGCTGATGACACCAGTGCAGCCAGACTGGGGAAGTCCCATGTCAGGAAGCTGTGAACGACACACTCCTGGAGGTGGCTTATGGGGTGACCTAAGTCAGGGCTGACCAACTGACAGCCCCAGGGCTGGATCTGACACACAGGCAGTTTATCTGCTTTCCCAGAAAGGCCAGTCTGTCCATGGGCTGATGACAGATGGCAGCGCATGGGGAGATGGAGGGGAGACTACAAACCTGGGTTAGATCAAGTCATACAGAGTGCCTTGTAAATACAGCTGCAGTGTTTTGGGTCCTTAATGCTTGAGACCTCAGTACGATGAGGAACAACTGCTTTTTCTGGGCCAAAAAGACTGTTGAGAGAGATGCTACCAGGATTAGTCAGCCTTTTCCCAGCTCTGCTGCCCAGCTGTTGGCTGGGCAGTCTGAAATGCAGCAGACAAGTCTATGCTGGTCCCTGTAAAATAAAATGTCACTGATTCAAGAAGAGGAAGTCCTCAAGACACAGAGCACAGGATGATGGCACACAACATGGAAAACACGGAGGCTGTGGGTCTGTGGACACCTCTCGCCACCACAATGCCTCCCATCCCCCCATACCCTTCCTTTTCTGCAGGCACTTGGTTCCTCTCAAAACACCCCAGGTTATGCTGGTGAAACATCTACGGTTCAACGTAACAAGCTAGATCAGAGAGACAGAGCTCCATTTCTGGACAAATTATTTTCAAACTGGATGACGTGCTGATATGGCTTACCCTTCCCAAAGGAGAAGGGACATAAGTCACTGTAGAGATGGAGGGGACCTTCACACTTGTGTTCAGCAAGTGTGCTCTCTCATCTGCCGATTTATTTCCAAAACAGTGGGCCATTTACCACCCTTGGGGTCTTCTGTACTGCAAATGGCTGTGGAGAGCCCCTTCCCACCCTGTCCAAGAATTTCTGCCCCGACAAGGACTTGCACTACACACCACACCTCTCCTCCAAGTGAGAGAGGCTTTTCTGGCTGGATGCATCTGCAAAGACGAGGGCAGACACTCCCCTTGTATTTGTTCCTCACCTGGGTGTGCATCTGCATGTGAACTCGCAGGTATA
Organism: Himantopus leucocephalus; assembly: GCA_003993805.1. NCBI lineage: Eukaryota > Metazoa > Chordata > Aves > Charadriiformes > Recurvirostridae > Himantopus > Himantopus leucocephalus. Next base: position 2,332,823 of record RSEF01000023.1, read on the forward strand.
TGTATGTGAGCATGTGTTTATTAGCACAAAAAAATGCATTTGTCAAAATCTCTAGAGTTAAAAAACAATCATTACGTAATTACATTAAACAATTAACCAACTGATTCATCAGTTAGAGGCTCACCAACAACACCTGAAACCCATCCCAGCCACTTAACAAGGCAGAAGGTGGCACAAACAAAAGTGACTTCCAGAACATCCTGGAGGTTAATGGCCCTATGTTCTGTCCAGGTAAGAGAAGATACTTTCCGTTCCTGGCTGCTCACATCTGGAAGTGGATGGTTTCTGGGTGTTATCTGCTCTGGTTAGCTGCTGGTTTAAGGTGTTTTGATATAGAGATATTCCATATAAGTAACCCTTCAGGACAGTGCTGTGTGGTTAGGCACTCACCCAAGATGCCTGTGCTGCCTAACTTCAATCCTTTCATGACAGTATATACTTAGACCTCATTTCTCAAGTAATACAGTTAGCAACAAACAACTTCTTCAGCAACCTTTGAAACATGTTGTTGGCACTTCTTTCTGCTCAGCAGGGTCCGTGAGCATAATGAATATGCAGAACAGACAAAACTCCATGAAACAGCCTGCTCCAAGTCTCCAGAAAAGATCTGTCTGTTTTTACCGGAGCCCTGATCTGTAACACTGTAGTTGAAGGCTGCACAGGCGAGCACACAAACGAAGGCAGAATGAAGTTGGGGAAGCAAGTTTAACTTTGCCATCGCCTATCTTCAAAGTGGGTAACCATGCATCATTAATATCTTTAAAAAAGAAGTCTCCGTGTTCCTTCAAAACAAAAAACTAAAAGGGAAAAATCACCACTGTGATATGCTACTGGAAAGTACCACGTCCTATAGACAGCACCAGCGCTGCTGTAGTCTAGGCCCATGGTAAAATAATTTAGCCAGCACGGCTCAGTGGGCGAGCGTGTGGGTTGCACTGGGACCCTGTGAGCCAAAATTCGACTCAGAGGTGAAGAACACTGCTGCAGACAGAGTTATACCAGCAAATCTCTGCTTGTAACATTCACCTTGCTGCCAGCTGTGTTTAGAATGTCGGCGCATCCTTTCTGGGAGGGCGCTGCTGGCAGAGTAACCAACCATCTAGTTGATGCCACTAAGTCACTAACCTGAGTCACCTTGGCTGGTAAGGTCTCACTACGTGGTAGCCTCCCATTGCTGACCCTGCAACCAGAACTGCCACCAGGCAAGGACCCTGCTCGCGATGGCCAGGACCCTGCTGCGCCAGGGCACGTGCCAGCAGGGGCCAGTGTGCAGCGGTTTTGGGAGCACTTGGCAAAGGTCTGTGTGCACATCCTCCAGTATGAATGGGAAGCTCAGCATGACCTCCACAGCACGTACTTGCGCCCCAGCCAGCCGTGATCGGGTAGAAATGCTTGGTCAGAGTGACACTGGGGGAGAGGAAGGCCCTGGAGGGATGGCTCTCTCTAGAGAGCTGATCTTACGCCATTCGCAGTATCAGAGGCAGACAGGGTCTCTGCTCAGGAAGCAGAGTGAATACAACACAAGCAAATACAGTTCAAAATTAGTACTTCACATGAACACACCACCATTCCCAGCATGCATGGGATGGAGCAGAAATTACCTGCCTGAGGTTCCTCAGTCTCCACAGGCCCAATCCTTACCTCAAGGCACATAAGTGGGGTATTGAACAGGGATGACCCAAGTTTTCTGCAGCCGAGGAACTGTGGTGCCCATACCACACTGAGGGATCCCCAGGCCAGCATGCCACAGACACTGTCCCTTGTTCCCCGCCACCTCCATGCCCTTGCCCTTGTTGATGCTGACATGGAAAAACAGGACAGATCACACACCATCTGTGGGGATGGTAACAGCAGGCAGCATGGCTGCACCTTGGCATCCTGTTCAGGAACAGAGTGTGCACTGGGGGCTCTTCGTCCCCAGGAGGGTATCGGCGGGAAACCGGGGGCACTGGGCTGGGGCCCTGGATGCCAGCCATTCCTTTCCTCCCCAGCCTGCCCAAGGTGTCTGCACCTCAGATCCAAGGGGAGAGCGCCCGATCCCAAAACCCTGACAGTGGGGATTTGCCAACATCAGTGCTCTACGCGCTGGAGGCACCCAGTCCCCCTCAAGCTGGGCCGTGTCGTGACAACGGGTGTGTTGCGCCTACGGGGCGAGTTGCGAACACGGCTCGGAGAGCCCCACTAGCAGCCGTGCCGTGCCGTGCCGTGCCGTGCCGTGCCGTGCCGTGCCGTGCCGGCCGATAGCCCGCCAGCCGGGGATGCGGCCGGGCCATTGTGCCGCCCGCCCGCCCCGTCGGAGGGCGGGCAGCGCTGGGCCGCGCTCCAATGGGCGGCGGGGGGCCGGGCCGGGGGCCCGCCCCTGCCACCGTCCCTATAAGTGCCGGGAGCCCGGCACCCCGCAGACGGCGTTCCGAGCTGATCCGAGCCGCGGCGGTGCTGCTGGTGCGCGGACCCGCTGCCCGCCGGAGCCCCGGATCGGTGCGTACCCGCGCGGGCAGAGCCCGGCTCCCCCGGGGCGGCGGTGGGGCAGCGCGCAGGGGCGCCGCGGTGCGCGCCGCGCTGAGCTTTGTCCGCCAGCGGCGGGCGGGCGGCAGCTCGGCTTGCAGGGAGGGTGCAGCGCGGTGCCTTCCTCCCGGGGCGAAGGTGGGGGGTGCTCCGGGATCCTCGGTCGGAGCCGGCTCGGGCGGGAGTGGGAAGCGGTGCTGTCGCCGGGAGCCTTGCCCTGAGCCGTGTGTCGCCTTGCAGGGGCCTGGAGCCATGGCTGAGCACATGATGATGTCCATGAGCCACGGTGGCACCGGGCTGCAGAGCTACCGCATGGGGGTGAGTGGGCTGCAGGGACCCCCACAGCACGGGCAGCATGTGCTGAGGACACTGCCTGCCGCCGGTCAGATGATGCCCTACGGAGGGGCTGGCATGGATGGTGCGATGAGGCCGAGACCCAACCTCAGCGGACAGATGGGCCACCACCAGATGCAGAATGCGATGATGTTCAATGGCCCGAGTCAGCAGCAGCAGTACATGGGGCCAGTGGGCACCCAGCAGCTAATGGCTAGCATGCACCTACAAAAACTCAACACCCAGTACCAGGGTCACCCGCTGGGTATGAGCAATGGGCCCATGGGAGCTGGTGCCCAGCAGTACAGAGTGGGGCCAAGCCAGCACCCAGGCATGCAGCACATGCCCTCACCAGCGCTGACCTTGAACGTTATGGACACTGATCTCATAGATGAGGAGGTCTTGACATCCCTTGTTCTGGAACTGGGGTTGGACCGGATTCAGGAGCTGCCAGAGCTATTCTTGGGACAGAACGAGTTTGACTTCATTTCAGACTTTGTTAGCAAACAGCAACCCAGTGCCATCAGCTGTTGAGGGGCTTTGAGCTCCTCCTTGTGTCTTGGTGGTTTTGAGTTTGTTTCTAACTTCCTTCTCCACCTGCCATCCTCCTCCCTTCCCCTGCCTTGCCCTGTCCTGGATTCCTGACCCCAAAGAGACAATCATCGGACACTGGCTTGCAATGGATTGCTTTTCTCTTCTGTGTGTTTTTTCAGTTGGGAGTTCCTGGGGAGGGGGTGTGTACCCCAAAGAGAGAGCAGATCAAGAGCTCTTGCTGTAGAGCTGCCTCTAAATGGCATTAACAGGATTTCTGGCTTAAGTAGAAATAATGGACTTATGACTTTCCACAACTAGGCTTTGAGCGCAGGAAGCAATGGGCAGCTGGCAGCCCTGCCGGTAGCTGGATTTGCTCAAGGATTCTGTGGTGCCAGCGAAGTTAAAGGATCCCCTGAGAGAGGACTGTCTCCCTGGTGCATGGTTTGAACCAGTTTACCCTTGCAGATATGGGTGGGGTTAGATATTTTTTGGGACTTTTTACTGTGACAGTAAATAGGTCTTCAGTCTTGTCTGTTCAGCTCGGGGAAGGGGCACTTCCCCTCCAGCAGGCTTTTTTCTTTTTTTAACTGGCTGAGCAAAATAAAGTATGCCTTGGGGAAGGGTGTGCGTATGTGCCTAAATGTTCATTTCTGTGGAATTTAGGATCTCTGAGCTAATCAACTGTAAAATTTACAAAGTGTTTGAGGCTGATTCAGGCATAAGGCTTAAAGCTGCAGTCTAGCTCCACTTTTTTCCACCTCTGAAACAAAATAAAGACCATGTAACTGTATGTTCAAGATCTAATCTTATTTATTTTTCCTATGATTATTTATTTGCAAGGGCTTCTTTTGTTATTTGGCTTTGGGACTGCTGGGAAGGATGCATGGAGAGTACTGCAGCTTTAAGATGCTGGCTTCAAAAAAAAGAAAGCCTGGGATAGTTTACAAGCTGCTCTGCAGATAGTCACTTCAACCCGAGATCTTTACGCTGAACGCATAGGACTGTAAATCCAACACCTTTCTGAATGTGATAAAGATGACTCGATTTCTAATTCCCTTACTCAGAAAAGGTTAAATGTGAAAGCCAGTGGGGTTTTGTTTCCTCCGCTGTCTCTTGTTTCCAGGCTCTGTGGAAAGCTCCCGTTAACTCCTAGTTGCTGCTGCCCCCTGCTGCTGACAGCTCCTGGCAGCTGCTGCTCAACAACCAAGTGAGAATGTACAGATGAATTTGCAAATAAAAGCTGAAATATCTCCAGTGTGAATTTGTTTAGTGCTTATCTCTGGCCCAGGTGCAGTGTCAAGCACTGGGGAGAAGCTCTTTCTTCGCTCCCGTCAGTGGGCTGTGGATCCAGTCACTAGTGTCCCCCACTTGACACCAAAGTTGTAAGGATTGTGTTTGTAGTTTAATGCTTGGACTAAGTTCTCTGTACTGAGGGCAAATACTGAACAGGGATGGTGCCGCCCTGTTGCGGAGTGGCTGCTGTTGCTTGCAGCCCTGATGCTGGCTGACCCAAGGCGCTCCGGCAAGCGCCTGGTGACTGCTTACACTTCTTTCAGACCAAGTGCAGCTCTGACTGCTGGGTTGTGGCTCTGCTAGGAGCTCTCTGCTGCAGTTTTCTATTCCGCGAAGGCTCTAAAAACCACGACAGCTTTTGATCTGCCCTTCCAGAGCTTAAGCTGTTGGTGGGGGGTTTTTTTTAGGGTTCCCAGCCAGTCCTTGTGCGGAGTCCAGGAATATTCCCATGTGCCCCTGCCCTGTAGCAATGGGGCTCTGGATGCTGATGTTGGAGTGGCTGGATCACTTCAACCACGCTGTGGATTGCCTGTCAGTGTTCCCTGGTCTTGTTCCTTGCACAAGTCAAGAGCAAGTGTTAAAGCCCTGTCCTGTCCTTTTGGTGGTTATGCCTGTGCAATCTGGAGAGCTGGTCAAAATGTGAATGGCAGGGCTGGTGTAGCAGCAGCAGGGCGAGCCCTGCTTGGGCTGTCAGCTCTGTGGTGGTGGGTGGCTTGAGACCTGGAAGAGTTTTGCTTTCTCTGTGCATCTGCAGAACAGCAGATGGCTGGGTCGCAGGTTGTAGGTAAGCAGCAAGGAGTTGGCAACTGGATTTATTCTTCAGAGTGCAAGTAGTTGAACCCCAAAATAAACAGGCATATTCTCGGCTGTCAGTTGGTGGGGGAAGCAGGCTGTGAGACATGCCACTGTGGCCTATAGTGTCCCAGCCACAAGTGGGGAGCTACGGCCAGCCCACAGATGCAGGATTGTCAACTTGAGCAATTTCTGCAGAGGTTTTCCAGTAATAGGAACTTGTTTCTCTGTAAGAAGCACTTGGCATTTGATGCAAACTGGACAGAGGAATGTGTCTGTGTGTCCTCTTGGAGGGCTGTGCAGTGCACTGGGAAAGGGACTGTTGATTTAAGTCAGAGCAGGGGAGCTGATATTACCAGAGATGTGGAGTGACTGCGGGGTCCCAGTCAGGATTTTCTTGGGAGTCTGTCCTAGCATGCTCAACTGAGATTATTTCAATGTCAGCTTTTGTACAAATGCAAACTTCAGAGCAGGAATGAACTCCTTGGGTGTATTACCTCTTCATCTCCCCGAAAAATATTGTTAACTGTGGTCAGCCTCTATGACTTCCCAGATAACCCAGGCCAAAAGCATTTACAATTTCTGCTATGGGCCTATTGCTTCTGGCTGGGTTACACTGGATGAGTCCAGTCATCGCCTCCTTTCTAATGCCGCATTGGCTTAGGTGTGGTTTGGACCACCCCTCTTCGTGCTGCCTGCTTTGTGTGCCTTGCATTAGGCACACAGGACTGCAGCATGACCTGCAGCCTGGATGGCTCCAGTTCTCCCTCTCTGCTCTGCTTTGCGGTACAGCCTGTTTGTCCAGGTGCCCTGGCAGGGTGGCTGGCACCACACAGTGAGCAGAGGTGCCAGGCAGCAAAACAGGGAGACCCAGCTACCTGGATCGGCAGATGAGTTTCTTGAGTCAATCAAGATCACCAAAAATATAACAGGGCTGAACTCAGCTTTTCCCATCTAGCTGGCACTGACCTCTTCATCCAGCAGCAGGCAGGAGGGCAGCAGAGTGCTCCAAAGCACCGGTATCTGTAGGGGCTGACAGGCACTGCAGAGCACTGCAAAAGGTTGCTGAATGACAGTGCCAATCAGTTTGGGAGCTCTGAGGACATAAGTGAACGCACGTGGAGAGTTTGTGTTTCCAGGCAGCAGCTGGGAAGCACTTCTCATGTGACGTACCAGGAGTCTGTTTTCTGTGCTGGGGAAGAAGGAAGGTTCTCCCACCCCACTGCCTCGTCCAGACGGGATGGCTGGGACACAACCACCTGGTCCCCTCGCTTCGGCCGGATCCTCTCCTAACAGATTTTGTAGCTATTCTTGTGAAGACCAGGTCTTGAGTCAGCCTCAGGGAGCATGTGAGTGTGAAAGTACAGAAAGACAAAGGCATTTCTCTACATCCCTGTCTTTGACCACGTGTGCTCTCAAGGTGATGAAGTTTGCTGATAATACTTGGTGATTCAGAGTAGCAAAGATGAAAGTCCAGTGCAGAGAGCTGGTAAAGGATCTGCTAATAGCAAGTGACTGGGCAATAAGATGAGCAATGAGTGGTGAATATGAAATGCTAGGTGTCGGGTTGATCTTTCTTAACTTCACACAGAGTGCTGGGCTCTAAACTAGCTGCAGCCATGCAGAAAAGATTACATGAATGAATGTTTCCATGAAAAATCTCAGCTTGCTGTTTGGGAGGAGCCAGACAAGCAAAGGGAAGGTTAGAAATCATTAGGAGAGGAATAGGAAGCAGAATCAAACAGTGAATGCCCTACAGTATCAACACACAACTCGGCTGCATCCTGTGCACTGCCTGTGCTAGAATTGTCCAAAATTCTGGTCTGTTCATTAGAAAAATGATAATATAAAACTAGAGAAAGAGGAAACAGCTGAGGCAGAGTAATGTTTCTCAAAAGAAGCCACGAAATAGAGTGGGACTTCTCAGTAAGGAAGGAGAAGGCTGGGTAACAGAGGTTTATAAAATAAGTGAAAGGGGAAGGTGACTGGGGAGTTATTTTCCTCAGATGTAATGGAAGATATCTGTTGATGTCTACAAATTTAGGTGGCAGGGGCCAGGTCCAAACCCAAGTGAACAGAGGTATCTCTGCATGCAATGTGTGGCTCAGTGAAGCTCTGACAGCACGGGAGGTACATGAACAGGTATGGAGGTACATGAACTCTTCTGTATGACCAAAAGCCAGTTGACTGTTATGGACTGTTAAAAGCAGACCGGAGAACACAGCAGAGGCCATTGCTGTATGCCACTGTGCATCTGTATGGTTCACTTCCAACCTGGACACTGTGTAACGTCCTTGTCCTACCGTCTTCCTGACTCAGACAGGATGCAGTGGAAATTGAAAAGGTTCACAGGAGGGCAAGCAGGGTGATCAAAGTTGTGGGGCAGCCTCTGTCTGATGGCCCACTAACTCTTCAGAAAAAGTATTTGAGAAGGGATGCAGTTGTTCAGTCTGCAAGCAATAAGGCATCAAAGGAGACTGGCAAGTTGCAGGTTCAAAGCAAGTTAAAGGAGGTGGGGTTTTCTACAATGAATGGTTGAGCTGTGGGACTCCCCTCCACAAGGTGTTGTGGATATGTGAGGTTGCTGAGGGTCTGAGGGATGGCCAGACAAGTTCCTGGAAGAGAAATCCATGAAGGTCTCTAAGCACATAAAAATTATGTCTGGCTTAGGAGGTTGCAAGAGAGTGAAGGGCTGGAAAACTGGCCAAGCATGCAGTACCATGCATGCTTGCCTTGTGCTTGTGTTCTGCTGAAGGCAACTACTGAGGACAGTGTTGGAGGCAGGATGTGAAACTGTCAGGTCTGACCCAGGACACCTCTTACACTGGCAGGATGTGATAGGTGCTGAGATACATGGCTTTGAAAAGCAGATTGAGAAAAGACCGGGAGAAAAAAAAATCCACCCTCATAAAAAGATCCTGAGTCAGGAAGTCTTTGAGCCACAAATCACTCTGTGCTGGAGAGTGAACCTGGGAAGGACCACAGCAAGTGTGCCAGCATCCCCTCTGCCCTAGGCACTACTGTCAGACACAGGTCAAGGCAGTGCTGTGCGCCCCAGGAACCTGTGGTCTGACCAAGCCTGGGGGTTACCCATCTGCATGTGTACCCAACCTCACTGGTAATGACTGGAAATTTGGGCATGAGCCAGAATAACATTGCCAAAAAGAGACAACGTCCCATTTGCAGCCGAAGGGATTGAGAACATCAAGTGAGAACTGCCAGGGAAAGTGAAGCCAAAAGCCCGTCTAGCCCTACCTGCTCTCTGGGATTGAATAGTCAGGGAGGAAATTTGAGAAATCAAGTGATTGTATGTGGTCTTTCTCATTATGTTCCTTCACCATTTTTCAGAAAGTAGTGGTCCAAGGAGTTCTGAGCCACAGGTTATGTTTTTACCGTGTTAAATACCTTGCTACGGACTTACCCACCTTATACCTGCAATCACTTTTTAATTCATAGGTACGTTTTACTTCAGCAATATCTTGTGCCAATGAAATCCACAAGGGAGTTATGTAGATGTAATCAAGCTCTTCATAAGAAGCTTAAAGTCTGTAAGCTCCTCTTCATTTTAAACCTGCCACCCTCTCACTCTGTTGGGTGTCCCCTAATTACCAATCATTTCTTGGTCACCCTCTCCACATCAGTAATGATTTTATAGCTCCTGTGATGTTCCCTCCTGAGTCTCTCCCCATTGAAGAATCACTTTGTGCTGTAGATTGTTGTGATCACCTTTTTCTGTCCTGTCTCTAGTCTTATGGGATGGGGGAGGGAACAGCGCTGGTTTAAGCCGTAGATGTGTCATGGATTTCTCCAATGCTATAATTAGGTCTGGCTGTTCTATATTTCAAACATTCATCACAGAACCACGGGAAGGTTTAGACTGGAAGGGACCTTTGGAGGTCACTCAGTCCAATCTCCTGCTCCAAGAAGGACTGCATTCAAAGGTAGGGCAGGCTGCTCTGGGCCTTGTCCAGTCAAATTTTGAAAACTTCAGAGGATGGGGTTTCTCCAGACCCTTCTTTCAGTGCTGTACTGCTCCCATTTCTTTCCTAATTTCTCCCTTCCCGGTTGGTTGCTGGCTGGCACAGGCACTGACCTAATATTTTCAGAGATCTGTATGCAGAGACTCCAGGTATCTCTCCCAAGGGATAACACCGTACTGTAGCCACCTTTGCATGTACTGGCAGGGTTCTCTCTCCTATGAGTGCTCTTGGCCTAGGAGATGATGGATGGCCACCTCCACATCTAAAATAGAAGTGCAGTTGTTGCCCAAATACCCATGTTCCTAAAAACTGCACCGCAGCACCATGCCTTGGTTCTCCCACCAGCCCAGGCACCTCCCAGGGGCACCCTCGGTAGAGTCATTCTCCCATCCACACTACAGCTGCTAGCTTGCACAGACTGACACCACCCTGCCATGAGACATTCCTCTCTCTCTGCTGCTCATGAGGTGGTACAATACTGTTTCCTCCCTGAGCCTCCCATCAATGAACCTTCCTCCCCACACCCCTCCACCCTGACCATGTTGGCTTGAGGAGACAGTGCTCCACCTGTGAGATCCCAGATGGCTTCCAACATGTATTCAAGGGACAAGCCATCATACCTGTGATATTCAGGGTGACACTCCTGAGCTCAAGGCTGGATTCCATTTTAGTTTTAGGGCTCTGTTTCTTCATCATTCTTTTAAACCCTGCATCATGGGGTTTGCATTTGCCTCAGAAGTTTGGAGTGAGGAGTCCCATCTGCTCCTCTTCTCCATGCTGCCAGGCCTCATCTTGGGAGCTCACAGTTTCTGCATCCCCTTCCCCTCAAGCCTTTAGAAAAGCCTGTGAGTTTTCTTGATCATAAAACAGCTGGACTAAGCTTTGCTCTGCTTCTCTGCGGCATATTTCTGGAGGCAAGTTGTTCCTACTGAAGACAGCCAGAATGAGAATGCAACTTGCTTTTGAGACGTCTTGACATTGCTTGTGAGTCCTCTGGACTACCAGAGGGGTGAGGAAGAAAGGGGACTTTACAATTTAGTTCATTGTCAAACTCCAAAACACTCTTACTAAGAAATATTCAGTCAAATAGCTTTCATATTCTTGACTACAAGAGAACTGTATCAGATGTGGTTTTCTCCTTTAGACAAATGCTCCTAGTCAAACACTGATGTCTTGTAAAAATAAAACTATGGCTTGCCTGATGTCATCCTGTGCAGTTCCCAAACCAAATCACAGCACTTGCCTCAAAAGACAACCTGGCTGCTATAAGGACACCCCTCACACAAACAATGGCATGGCACCTACAGTGCGCTTTAGCAGAATGCTCTGCACATTAGCTCCAGTCCTGTCTCGCAGGTAAGTCCCTCCTTGTGTCCCTGCTCTCCTTCTAGGGTATATGGCAACAGATGGAGGCAGAGGCAGGTATCAGCTGTGGGGCTGATGCCTCCCAAGGGAAGCATTACCCCACCACCTCTAACTCCATCACATGCTGTGTTTGGACAGCACCGAGACCCTTGATTATTGCCTGTTAGCATGGGCTCCCTGACAACAGCATTGACTCACTGCACTGCCAAGGAAAAAGACCAATTTGGATAAAAGAAGCCAATGGCAAACAGATGACAGAGCCTCACATCTGCCACAATGGGGCAGAATCACTTTGGCTTGATGTGAGATTGCAGCCTCTCCCCGAGGGGACCAAGCAGGGCATGCCGTGTACCAGGGGCTTTTATTGCTCACAGCAGAAACTAGAGTTAAGCCTGGTTATGTGAACGTCAGAAACATCCATGTTGATTCCTCTTACAGATCCTCAGGTCACAAGCACCTGCTGATGAGGATATCTCTGAGATGCATGGTGTTACCTGCCTGAGAGAAGAGTCAATGACCTCTTCCAAGGGTCATTCCAATAGATCAAAACCAGTTCTTGAGTCCCTTTGCATCTCCAGAAGTCCTCTTTTGACACGTGCCACTTTAGCCATGTAGTCCGTGCACCACTGAATACCAGCTATCTCCTGCTTGGTGCTGAGGTTAGAATGGAGGGTAGGAAGTTCCTGCTCCCACATCCCCATATGCTCCATCCCTGATGCAGAAGGTCCCAGTGAGGAGCCAAGAGGTGCTCTCTGTCCTACTCCTGATGCTGCTAAGTCAGTATGAGATGTGAAGCCACACAAACTTTGGGCCACTTGTAAGAGAGTCATGGCAGTTGAAACACGTTGAATCCACCTTGACTTTCCCTTTGCAAATTATTCAGGATCAGGTCACAAGTCCCATACCTTTATCCATGTGTATCAGTCTTGTAGGGAAAAAGTCTGTTGGTTTGAAGGTAAATTCTGCTGAAAATTCAAAACAAGGCATGGGATGAAAATAATTGCAATGCACATAGCTCCTCTCCACAAAACTAATGCCACATGATTGCAGATTCATCCATATGTAGGTGACAACACCCTGAAAGGAATTGCAGCATTCCCAGAACTACAGGATACAGCAGACATCAGGTCAAGTCTTACTTGGATTTCTTCAAAGGAGAAAGGAGGACGGTCTATAAGACAATTCGGTAAACCTTAAAATAAATTATGTTTGTAATTTCTCAACAGGATTGTCAGAGACTCGGAGGAGCCTCTAGTACTGTTCAGACATAAGCAGTGCTGCTTTTCAGATGTGATTTAAGGTGCATTTGGAGCCTGTCACATCTGGGTGTATAATTCTTACATATATAACTATATAGAATTATATATATACATATATAATTCTTACATATATATACTATAAAAAGGTTCGAGTGGAAACCTGGAGTAAATGTATTACAGCTCATCTTCTTATCTGCTAGATTTGACCTCAAAGGCCTATGGAAGATATTTTAGTCCAGGGAAAACTATTGAAAACACCAAGTGGACATTACAGTCCTCAACCAAGAAAAGTATCTTTTGTTCTATGTGGTTAAAGATCTCTTTTAGTATATAAACCTCTTTGAGAGGGGCTTATATACTGATCTGAAGTAACATTTGCCATGCAGAAGGAACTGACAGTCTTTACTAGACTTACATAGCAAATCCATTGCAACACCGAATTTCCAAAGATCAGCAATTTCAAACAGTATTTTCCATCCTAAATTTCCTAGTTCTTTTCTTAATTACATGGCTTTCCCAATAAGATAGCAGAAATGAAACCATGAGGGCAACATACCAACATGAACAAATAAGCAAAGTAGCAATGAATGAACAGATCCAGTTCTCTGCTAAGGAAACTGGAATATTTCTTGTAATAAAATAATGATATATCGCTTTGTTTCTTTGGAGAGAAAGAAACAGACTGGTTTTGTACATGTGCATTTGAGAATAGTCCAGATTCCTCCGCTAGCATATAAGACATTCACCTGCTCAGAATACAGGAGTTTTGTAGACACTCTGTAGCCAAGGCATGAGAAATCCCCTAAAAAAACTGTTGCTGTGTACCATGCTCTCTGCTGGTCTGCACAGTAGATACAGCACCCTGCATTAGAGGGCTGGAATTGGTAATTCAGGAATTTTGATTCAGGCAAAGGAGGGATGGAGCCCTGGGAAATGCACACAGCTTTGACAAAGAAGCCACCTGCCTTCATACGAGAGGCCACTCTGCATGTCAGGGGACAAGCCAGGTCCTTCCGTGGACTTCAACCAAATGATACAATAAATTATCCAACTTTGAGAGAAAGGCTGATCCCAGATCTGAGTCTGAAACTGCTGGCAGGCAACTTCAGTAGATGCCTAAAGAAGCACGAGTCCTTCACTCTGCTGTGATCCTGGGAGAAAACGCAGCTTTGTCAACAGGCACCAGCAGCAAATGCACATGAGAAACATTATATACCTGCTGGCCCTGGAATGACAGCTTTGGTGAAATGGCTCTTCTTTTCCAACTTAGGGAGATTCCTGAGAGAACTGCTTTCATGTCCTTCTTTGTTGATAGTTGTGGCAAGAGCTGCAGTCCCAGCTCTATCCTACATGTGCTAAGCATTGGTAGACCAGTGGGATAAGAGACCTGTGGCTGTAGCAAAGGATGCTAGAGGCTTTCTTGGCTTCCTCCATAAGAGCCAAGTGTTTAGTAGGGAGGGCTTGGGGCTTTCCAGGAAATGGCAGAATCAGGCCAGGGTGTTTCTAGACCCCCTTCTTGCTTATTTAGAATTAAAAAATGTATCTGCCTGGTGCACTGGGCCATGAGGGTAGGTGTGGCCTACACAGCCCTGCCATGGCACTGGGTAGGGGTGAGAAAGCCAGAGGTGGACAAAGGTCTCAGACCTTACACTGGGCATACCCAGGAGCGTCCTCCTTCAGCCGCAGTTACACACACCCTGCGGCAGCCTGGGGCTGATGATGTCCTTTTCTCCTCCTTTTCCCGACCTCTGCCGTCAATGGAGGTGCCATGTGTGAGGAATTCCCTGTGCTCAGACACACCTCAGCGCTTAGATACACTGCATTCAAAAAGCAACCTGCTCCTTTTCTTTCCTCCTCCTGGCTGCCTCTGCGAGCCACTGTTACGGTTTGAGAAACCCACAACCATTTATTGTCATTTAGACAATTGTTCTATCACCCGATGACCCCTCCCCACCCAGGAAGAGGAATTGGGGAAAAACAAGGAAACACAAGGGCTGAAATATGAATAGATTTAATAAGATAAGACTAGATAATTAACATTAATAACACTAAAGAACCAATATTGATCCCAATACCAATATAAAAGATACAAGGATTTTACTCAGCCAATTCCACCCAGAGGAAGCCGTGCACCCCCAGCAGTGACAGCAAATGTCCGACACTGTGAGCGCTGCAGCTTCGGGAGGAAGGGGAGGGCTCAGGGGTCCAGCACTGGGGCAACAAGTTCTCAGGATTGCAGCCATCAAGGGAGAGAAAGAACTCCTCAGCAAACTTTCTCATTTATATTGACTGTGATGTTCATGGTATGAAATAACCCTGTTGGCCAGCTTGGGTCAAGTGCCTGGGCCTCACTCCTCCTCATCCCCGCACCTGGTGAGCGCGAAAACATTGAGACCTTGAAACCCATACACCATAGCTGGCTATAAAGTAAATATTTTCACAAATTCAGACACTAGAGTCTTCTAAAAGTGCAGTTTTCCCAGACATTAGAAGAGAAATTAGTCCTCTGTCACTCAAACCAGGACAGCTACCGTAGCTGAGTTTAAACTGCAACACCTGCAGCAGGACAAAGAACCAGGCAAAAGGTCTGTCCTGAGAAAACAGTGTGAGACATAGGTCAGAATTCACCTCCATGTTATTAATGATGCACCAAATGAAATCTGTAGTCACAAAGTGCAGATTTTGCAAAACATGGGCTCCCCAGGTAGGAACCAATACTCAGTAAACAGCAATGGCCGTGCGTGGCATGGGTAAGAGCTGACACACATCTCTGATGCATCACAGAAAGTACCCCATGCCACCCGGGACTGGGGGCAAAGTGGGGTGCCCCTCTCCTGCACCATCTCCACCAGTCTTTGCACAGAGGACCAATGCTGTGGGGCAGGGGGAATCTCAGCTATAGCCTACCACAGCTCATCTGCATGTCCCTGTGGATCCAGATGAGTGTATGGATACACGGATGAGGCTCTAAAAGCACCAGCTGCTTTCTTGCTGACTCAATGTTTCAGCTCTCTTTTGTATTTGTATCAGCTTTGTGTATTCTCAGGTCTCTGGATCATGGGGAAGGACACCACTGCCAAGAAGATGAATGCAGAGGGACTGTGCATCACTGCCTGGAGCCAGGCAGGCGGGCTGGGGTCTCTTGGGGATGCTACTGTGGAGTACTCATAGGGTTTAGCCCCACTTTGCCCAACACCAGCCCCTAGTGCAGCAGGGATTCCCAGGAGCTTCCACGTGTGCCTGCATGAATGGGGATTAGGGAAAGCAGCTCTTTGCCAAATCTGAGTGATATTCCAGAGTCAAAGGACTGAGCCCATAGTAAAAACTTTGCAGGTGACTACTTTTGCAAGCATCTGATCCCAGCCCAACTCCCAGTTCAGTCTTTGCCCTGAAGGAGGGGGAAAAAGGGAGGGGATCTGCACCTCAAGTCTTCGATAAAATACTGTTGATCAGCAAGCACAGTAGGGTTACTCTGTGGCTCACCTCTCAGCAGTGTTTGAATGCTGAGGGTCTCTTCTGGGGCATGTCGTTGTTGACGGCACGTTACAACACTCATGATTTTCAGATGCTGGTTACAGTCTGCCGTTAGGTTGCTTCATAATTGCTACACCAAGGTATGGACCAAGTCCTGTTTTTCCTGTTTCAACTGTAAATACAAAAGACAGTTGATTGCAGGGCATCGTAGTGAGTTGACAAAAGTTTTGACAAGTCGGCCAAGTCCTCTTGTCAGTTGTACATGTGCAGCTCAGAAGCACTAGGACCTTTCAGTGTGCAAGGGGCTGTGCTGCATCCTGCAGCCTCCGGATGGAAGATTATTTCCTTTCCAGATTTGCCAGAAATATCCCTGAGTTCACATTTCCAGGGAATTCTGCAAGTTCAGCCTGCTACAAAAGTCCATGACCTGCTCATGACCACTGAAATACCAAGGGGGGGGGGTGAAGAGACCTCAATTCAACAGTTTTCTGATCTTCCCCCACTCTGTTGGCTCTGAGCCACGCGTCCGTCTTCACTACTTGAGGGGTGTTTGATGTGCAGAGCCACACTGAAATCTGGCTTTTCCAGCACGGCTGCAGAGCTGCGTAGCCTGCCCCATCCTCTCCTGATCCCTCCGCACACCTCTTCCTTTCTCCCACAGCACCAAGACAACCATCAGAAGGGGACAGAGGGGTTTGTGTCATTCTTTCATTCCCAGTCGAACCCCTGTGTATTGTTTTGCTAGGCACACTGGTCTTCTGTGCCAGGCTACTAAGAGCCACAACCAAAAGCCACCACATCACTACAGGTGGGACAATCTAAGATTGCAACTAAGATGATTGAGGGATTGGAGCATCTCCCTTATGAGT
>RSEF01000023.1:2349236-2361582 GCA_003993805.1 Himantopus leucocephalus
CCCCTCTGCCCTCCTCTGCGCTGTGCAGGGCACACCACAGCCACATCTGCAGAAAGCAGTAATTCACACAGATCCAGCTGGTGTATGTGGCACTAACACCCCTATATACTGCAAATCACAAGGAGCAACCTGAAATGCTATACAGAGAATGTCTCTGAATGCTACCCTTCACTTGCAGGAGCGCACAAACCCTCCTTTTGTAAAGATGAAGCATCTTGCGTGCTGCTAAAGTGCCCTGGACATCTCTGCCTGAGTACCTGTAGAAATCATCCTTGGATGTTTTTTAATACAGAATGTTGCAGGCAGCTAAAAATGAAGACACAAGAGCGATTAACATCTGCCCTTCTCCAGAGTCACCCTCAGTGACTGCTGAAACGGTATTGATATAGTTCCTACTGTGATCCAGATGTCCATTAAGAGGCTTCTTCAGTGGTGGAGATGGCAGTTCTCTGTAAGTAATGGAGGTGTGTACTACCTGAGGTGAGGCACTGCTCGCTCTTTTGTAGAGAAGACTGCATAAATCTCAGTTTTTCAGTTTCTCCTGACTAACTCCCATTAACATGGCTCAAAGCTGCTGCGGTGGTCAGCCAGGCCTTGGAATACACTGGAGAAGCTCTTCTACATTTGGTTTCCACCATGTGCTGACCACTGGATTTCACCTGATGTTTCACTGTCATAAGCTTAGCAGGCGTGATGTGGAGTCACTGGCAAGCAGGCTGTACAGAATTTGATTTGGGAAGAAAATCTCCTTTTACAAGTAGAGTCCATCCCCACTTCCACATAGCAGGACGTTCGCCTCGGGCCTTCTGTACGGCTCCTTTAGGTTTCCACGTACAGGATTAATACAGGCTTTGTGTAAAGTGTTCAAATACTTTACTGGTCTACACTTTTGCTCTGAACTTGATCAGGTTTTCACCAAAATGCAAAGTAAACGCATCTGTTACCCTGAGTAACAAAGGGGTTTGGGCGGATCTTACGAAAGATGCAAAATAACGTAGGAACAAGAGCTGTGTGAGGAAGGTCCATAGTGTACTGCAAGTTCTGTGATAGCCCTTTTCCTCTCGTCTTGCCCAGCGGATGGCTGCAGTGTGTCTTCTCCAGAAACGTCCACTAGATGGTGGAATTGAACAGTAGAAGAGTTTCTGAAGTAACAAAGGGACATGGTCAGGCAGCAGTGTCACGCGTGGGGACCTCAGAGCTGCTCTGGGACCAACTACTGGAGCACCACATGCGCCCTGTGGGTTAGACGACATTTGGCAGCGCCGTTCTGGGTCAGCCTATGCGGTGCCGTCTCAAACTAGCCGCAGCTTGTCCCACTGGGACTGAGGAATTTTGATCCTTCCTGGTAGGTCTTGATTCTTTCAGGCAGGGTTTCTTCACCTTCAGGCCTCTTCCTATCTACTTCTTTTTCTCCATGAAAGAGTCTCCATGAAAAAGAAGAGTCTCTTTCTTAGGAAGCAAAGAGTGAACCCACTGACGTGCTGCAGGGCTCATCCATGCTAGGAAGAAAATGTTTTGATCAGAGGACTGTGACCTAACAAGAAGACAGCAGTGAGCTGGGCTGGCTAAGAACGGGGAGCACATCACCAGAAAGGGGGTTGGCTAGAACGAGAAAGTTTTGCAAATGCAGAAGGCAGCGTGTGCTGGGGATTAAAGCTCTCAGGTCTGTACGATGAAGCCTGTGCTGCCTTTGGACAGAGTGCTGGACTGAGACCAGCTCTCTGTCCTCACTCCTGGGAGGTCATGTCACATTTCCGTGCCTCAGTTTATCCTGTGTAAGGTGGAGTCAAGGAATCCGACCCTTTTGGGACAGTTTTTTGATATCTACAATGAAAAGGGCATTAGAGCTCTGTGTTTTCATTAATGACTCTGCTGGTGACCTGTGAGTCTGTGTCCTCCTTACCCATGAGACTGGCCAGCCGGGGCACCTCAACGTGCACTGTCTTGTTTCCCTCATTTCGGTTAGGGTTGCATCTCCTACATAAAGCAAACTGTCATCTGTCAAAGCCAGTTGCTGTTCAAGGGGTGGTGGATGCTGATTGAGCTGCTGGTCACTGGCCAGTCTGGTGAGGGTGCAATCTGCAGGCTCTCACGTTTCCAGAAAGTTGCATGCAGATTTCGTGTGTGGAGAAGTTGCAGACCCAGGAGAAGACATTTTCCTTTGAAAAAATGAAGTTTTCTTCTCTGAGAGGTGCTGTGCTGGTGAGACCTTTGCTGGACACCTTCTTTCTGAGGAGAGAAAGCGGACAGACCATCTGAAGCCTAAGGGGTGTACTCACCTCCTCCAGCATTCTGGGTTTCCAGCTCGTGCATTCTAGAGAGGCAAAGCCAGCTGCCACGAAGTCTGTTACAGAGGCGTGCAAGGACAAGAGGCAAGATTATCAAGAGCTTCATCTCTACCTGCATGACTGAGCAAAATTTCATTACGTATGCTCCCAGGAGAGCTGGCTGGTCCTTGTACATGAACCACGCGATTTAGGTTTCCTGACAATCTGCAGTGCTGCAACAGTTCTGCTACTCCTCTGCCCTAGTAAGTTGCCTCTAGTAGTGACCAGGGAAAGCTGGTAAAAGGACTTTGTAGTGAGTCGTTCAAGAAAAAGAATGGTATAGGGAAAGGAGACTTGCTACCCCCAGGCAACATGCCGGTTGGATTTTGCCCTGAATCATGTGTCTTTAATGTTTTTAGCCTGTCATATTTCCATACAGTCATTTACATCTGCCTCTTTACTGTTGTGAGCTTGACCACCTGGGGGATCTCTGGTGCCTCTCAGGCCCGCATCCAAATCCTCACGCACTGACTGTTGGGTTTGTATTTTCAAGACTTAAATTTTATCTACTGTCAGATAACACCACTTGTTCTGATTGACCAAGGAGACCAGTTGTTCTCTTTCCTCTTAGTAGCAACAGATAGCCGTTGTAAAAGTATCTCACAGAGCTGCTCATCAGACATGGTCGTGGTCATGAAAAAAGTTTTGAAGAAGAGGCTTGATACAGAGAGGTGAAGGATCTGCAGGAACATTTGTGGAGGTGACCCTGGGATGCCAGGGTGTGCTAGCAGGTTCCACAAGCAAACATGAGCCATCCCTGCTACTTGTACACTTGTCAGTCAAGCGTGTCTTGCGATTGTGATAAAGTACAGGAAAGGTTGTCTGTCCAGGTGTTCCATAAATGGGCAAAATTTGCTGTGATGGGACCTTCTGCATGGGGATGAAAAGGTCCTTGCCAGCCACAGAGTAGGGGGACTCGGTGCCGTATAAGATAATGCGATCGCTCAGTGAAAGGTCAGATGTAGAAAACCTGAAGCATGACCTCTGCGGAGCAGGGCAGGAACATTCAGCGAAGCAGCGAGGTGCCAAGAGGCAAAACTGGTTTTGGTCTCATTATTTGCAATGTACAATACATAAACAGAGTGTGACTAAGGTTTATTTTAATGTCTGCTGTTTGTGCTAGCCAGGTGTGCCAAGGCCCAGAGGAGGATGTGAGGCACTGTGCAGGCACAAGTTGAGAGGTCGCTTCTCTCCCTAACAATTCACATCCTCAACTGAAAAGTCAGAGAAAAGAATAACTGCGATTGTCTGTCACATTTTTGCTTGAATTAAAATATACACCAGGCTCATTGTTCCTTCAGGAGCTTTTAGGCTACCATCATGTCTAAACCTTGACCCAAGAAGGACATTTTCAGGTATATGCTTGTAGACAGCATGTTTGTCCATGTATGTGTTTCTATTCAGTATATTCAGTAGTGTATGACAAAGTCAAGGCCAGAAGCTGAGCCCTCTCCTCACACTGGGTCGGTGTGCCATCCGGCCAGGACTGGGCTGCCACACACAAAGGCCATCACTGCTGTTAGATTAGGTGGGACTGGTCCACAGGAGACTTGTGTGTCACAGGAAACCACTGTGAGGAAACACCAGAATCCCAGAGGAGGTTTGGGGATGCGAAGTTACGCTTGTCAGGATGCTTTTGTGGATGTGCCAAAAACTGGAATTTCATTTAGATACTGGTTCCCTGCCACATCACTGTGTAAGTGTCCTAACAGCTCATTGACCACAGAAAACAACCCATCTGGAGCTGATTTAAAGCTCTGTTAACATGCTTCATTATTTCTGTACCTGTCTTTAAACCTATACTGACAATATTTGTGTTGTAATGATTGAACACTCTGCTTTCACCTCAACATTTGCCTGGTAGTAAAGGTGGTTTCTGGATAACTGGAGAACATTGAGCCTTCCCATTCCTCTGGGAGCGGTCTCAGTGCAGGATTCAGCTCTATCCCAGGCATAAGGGAGCTGCTTTTTCCCAACAGTGCAGGGGAAGGTTTAGAGCTGCAAACAGGTGTCGAGGTACAAGAAATACCTTTTAGAAACTAGCATCAGCCGGGCAGCTCTGGGAGAAATTGGGGTTCTCCCACAAGTTTGTAGGTGCCTCTTTGAAGATGGTGATCTAGGGATGAAGGCACTCACTGTTTTGCTGAAGGTCACATAAGATTTCTGGCGGAGTTAAGGGGTGAGACCAGATCTCCATGCTTCACTCCACAACATAAATTTGACAGGATCGCTCTCTCATGCAGAGAACAGATGACAGACTCTCACCCAGGTGTCACTTTCTCTCAGGTTCTTTTGCCTGTAAAAAACATAGCATCCTCCTTCCATTTTCGGAGCAGAGCATATCTGATCAGCAGGAGAAAGTATACTACTAGCACAGCAATGTGCATGAGCCGTGGGGACCTGACCTTGGCTAGAGGGCAGCGAAGCACAGCTCAGCACCTGCAGAAGGAGCGCCACTGACAAAATGCACAGCAAACAGAGGAACTTGTGTGAAAGGACACCAGCATGAGCAGACGGTGTGAGAAATCAAGTGAGCATATGTACAGACAGAAGAGTTTTCAGGCCAGTGTGGCTATCTGAGAAAGACCAGGTCACACAGTTGACACTCTTGTGAGTCTCTTCCTGGCAAGTCAAGCAAGGAGAGGAGAGGCATAAAGGCTCCAGAGAGAGAATGAAGAAAATTCAGGTTGACATGCATTGAACCCTGAGAGGGAAGACTGCCCGGGGGGGACTCTTGGATGGAATGCTGTAGAGGTGAAGCTGACCTAGCAGGGAAACCTCACAGAAGCAGCTGAGCTCACGTTCTGCCCAAATCATCTGCGGGTCTGCTGTCCCACACTGCGAGATGGCTGCTCCATGGGCACATCCATGGGGTCAGCATCAGGTGGGGTATTTTTGGTCAGTGCCCAAGTCAAGGAAATCCAACAAAAGGCTTTGCCTCTACCAGCCAGCCTCTCTGGCTGCAGCAGGTAACAGGAATAGAATATCAGAACTGGTATGGTGGTTTTGTGAACTGGATGGCCTTTAAGCCACCAGATGTAACACCCTCTTAATAAAATCCTGAGTCCCTGCAAAACCTTTGGCTGTGTGAATAGCAGGTATAGTACCACACGCATTATGTCTGAGCAGAAGCCCCATGAAGAGCTTGTCACCATCAGTGACATCCCTGTATCTGCCCTGAAGGGTGATAGCAGCTCCACAGTGCAGTCATTTAAGGGACAACCTGCCAGTCTGAAATGTCTTTCACTCTCTTACACCGATTTTTTTTGGACTCCTACACTTCAAACCTGACTCGGCAGGTGGCCTCTTCCTCCTCCTCTGCCATTTAGTTTCTAATTTTTAAGAGGTAATAAAGTTGAGGGATTTCAATTCCTTTCCGAATGCATTCATGCTAGCTTTGTTGGTTGGTAATGAGTGTATCACATAAACAGTGTGGGATGTCTCAGAATGGACTGCATAGAAAAGGACAAATCACTCATAGTTCATACAGTCTTAAAGGCAGCAAAACCCTGCTGTAAGTACTCTTTAAAATCTTATGATGTGATTGGATTATTCATCTTTATGAAACGTGTGAGAAATACAGTGACTTTCAGTTAATTCAATTGCAGGATAATTTGAACATCTATTTAATTCAATCAAAACTCCTGAAATAAAACCATTTGCATTCTTGAAACAAACCCATTTGCACTCTATTTCTGCCAGACTGATGTAGCTGTAATGGATTTTTCATTTAGAGGCCACTTCACAGCTAATTTTTATACTGTTTTTGCTTAACCGTCAATGAAGAAATATTCACACACTTGTGCTACTAATTTCTGCCTAAATTTATAACATTTTCCTGCGCAAAGTGAGTCATTATAGAAGAAACCCTCAAGTGCAGTCAAAGGATTTTGGTGCGCTTTCCTGCTGAGCTGCAGTCAAGCTAATGCTTCCAGCTCATTTTGTTAAACATTCCTGCAAACTCCACTGCGTGCCTGCAGATAAGACAGGCTGTTAAGCACGAGCAGGTTATAAACTCGAATCCTTGCTGAGAAGAGACCAACATTATGAAAGACACGAAAGAATAAAGAGCTCAAAGGGAATGAAGGTGTGAAAAGACAGGCAACGCGTGCATGCTGAGCTACCCACACCTCGGCGTGGATACTGCGAGAGCGCTGTGAGCTGTACAAGCTGCGGTACGCTGGCTGAGTATGTAGGGGTAACAAGATTTATTTGTTTCAGTCAGGAGGAGTGGAAGAAACTGGGGCGGGAGCAGAGGAAAGCTCTGCGCAAGCACACCTGGGTTGTTTTCAGATATGAATGAGTGCCGTTCATCGCCTTTGTTTTAGGAGAAAGGGAACAGCAAGCGGTCCTGCAAATGGCCCGACCAGGTGGCGGGAGCATCAGGAGTGTAAACTCAGCAATATTCACCCCACGGTGAAACAGTTGGCATTTTTATTTGATCTCTCCCTCTTGATCTCTCTAGCATAAGGCTGAGCATGGTTTTAAGAGTCCAGTAGTGAGCAGGAGATGTGCCCCAAGAGCAGATCAGAGAGCGGGCTTTTGTCCCTGCCATCACCCCGGGGCTGCAGTCCTGCTGTGTTTGCAGAGGGGCCATCTCGATGGGCCAGAGGAATTTTAATCCTGAACGATTTCCACATTCCTTCCAGCCTGGCAAAGGATTCTGCTGAGGCATCAACTGCCTTGTCCAGCTCAGCCTGTCCTACATCTGATAAGTTAATTGAGGATTTAATTGAGGAATTAATTGCGGCATTCTGCTGGTTACCACAACATAATCAGTCAGCTTCCCAGAGTCAGAGCTTTCCAGTCCATTTGGACTCAGTCCTGTAAACAACTAAATACCATCAACCTCCTCCGAAATCCCTGGCATGGTAGGTGCTGGAAACTTCAGAGATCAGTATCCTTTTTGCTGGCCTTTGAGCGCTCTTTTGCTCTCACAGTGCTTGCCTGATGGCTTAACTGTGTTGTGTTGCCTGCAGCTCAAGGGAGAAAGTTCACTTAGGAAGCAGAACTGCTGAAAAGTCTTTTTTCCCTTCGTGTACTAGTTCTGCAGCTGCAGCTGATTGTGCTGTTTATTAGATCTGATTCTGGCGTTTGTCTTAGCATCCCACGAAGATGTTTAGCTTTTGTTCTCAAAATGATACAATACCCAGAGAGATTTCTATCTTCATTCACTGCATTTCTGCAAATTGTAGCTGTAAAATGTAATGCAGCTGCAAGGTAATAACTGCACTTTGATTAAATTTGAGTTCCTGAACATGTAAGACCAAAAACTTGAAGGATTATCTCTAAACCTTAGGGGCTCATTCTGGTTTTATTCAAATCAGCGTAAACAGGAATAAGGTAACGGGATAATCTCAGGACAGGGGGGCAGAAGCAGGTCTGCACTTTCTTGCCTTTGTTATATATTTTTAGGCAACTGCAGAATTTTGTGCAAAGCAATTTTTAAGTCTATGTTTTCCCTTTCTTTCCTCATCCCTAAATTATAAATAGTGTACTCCAAGGAACCTGAAACGAGGAGCAGGCACTTGGAACTTACCAGATCTCTGCCATGGTAACTTGCCTGTTTAAGATGAAGATTTCTACAAGCTGACACCATGGGTGTTTTGTTAGCATGAATAAAAAAAAACCCCATGCCCTTGTAGAGAGTACATTATTCAAGCTGTTAACAGGCTTTTTGTACCTAAAGCTGTGTTGTCCTTCTAGCAGCACAAAGGTCTTGCTGCTCCTGCCATGGGTTCAGACACCACCCCCAGCTATATGAATTTGGATGATCCAAACCCATTTTGTCTCCCAGAAAGTGATAAATTAAAACCTCAAAAGAATGTTTGTGGGCTCTTGCTGTGAGCCTCAGCTCAGGTTTTGGTCTTGACAATTTCTAACAGAGTGACATAGGACTTGGCTTTTAGCTACTGACAGTGAGACCAAACTTCTCGCCAAGTCTCAAAGTTGAAGCTCTGCGCCTCTGTCTCCGCTATTGTGGAGACAAATGCACTATTGTGCATGTTGGCGCAGTCCCTGGGTGATGGGAACCTGAGATTGCATGAGGACCCCAAGCATCACTGGAGCTTAATCGCAATACTGCTTTTTCTGTCTCCCCATCTCAAGACAAATCAGGATTTTTCAGCATTATAGGAACTGAAAAGCCTGATTCTTCCAGGTTTCTGTACTATGGCCCTGACTACATTTTACTGAAAACCCCGTTTCCTCCATGACCATGTGGTGCTGGCACTGCGTATCAACAGGCCCTTCCCGTGACCCCAGACCATGCCACAGTGCCTCTGTCCCTCTCGGTGCCCAGACACAATTCCCTCAGCTCCCTGCCCTGTCTCCTGTACCACTGTAGTACCACCCTGTCCCAGCAAGGGCCCTTGAGCCCCCTCACTGTGCTATGACCACTTCTCACCTACCATAATTCACCTGCTCAGTAGGTCAGTGGCCTCATGTGTGGGTGTCCCAAGGCTACACGTGTGATAACGCACCGGGCAGGATATGTGTGTTAGGGGACCTGCAGACTGTTGCCCAGCACAATGCAAAGTCTTCAAGATGGGATGCTTGTGTTCTAGCCAGCTGCTGGGGTTTGTATTTACACAAAGCTAGGAGCTTTGAGACCTCTAGCTGTCTGACAAAATCAATAGAAATTTCTCAGCTGGTCAATTGGGACTGACAGACATCCCCTGGACTACTCCCATGGTTCCCCATACACCTTGGTACTGTAAAGTTTTTACTCTACTTCTGCATTTCCAAAGGTGGTCTACAAAGGGAAATGCAGCTCTGTGTTCCCAGAGCAGGGAACAAGTTTTCCTGTTTGGCATGGACCACTTGGAGTGGTCCATGAAGTTTTGTCCCAGTGTTCAGCTGTCCTCCCTGCTGGTGACGGAGAGGATGTGCTGGCTCATGTTCTGTGCAATGGGGGGGTCCAGGAGGAGGGGGATCACAAGCAGAAAGGCAACCTCGGGATGGGAAAGGTGATGTTCAGAGAGATGTGTGCCAGTGACCTGTACTTGACATGAAGATGACCTTGATTAGCCATGATACAAGCACCGCTTCTTTGTGTTGGGTGGTCAGCCAACAACGTGGTTCTGAAGGATCTCAACCCAGCTGCCTCCCAGCTCTTTCTGAGCTGTTGAGTAGACCAAATACACATTGTCCTTTTCGCCTCCCATACAACAACATGAAGGAGTATCCCTCCATCCTGCTTTGTGGGCTGCCGTAGTACTTCTCCCAACACTGGCAGGGTGCCCCAGTTTTCCACAATTCTTGTCTGGCAAACCATGCACCAAGGAAGTATGTGCCTGCTATTAAGACCATCAACATCAACAGAGTCATTGTGTCTGCCTTCCAGCAGCAGTCACCTCCTGAATAGTCATCCCAGACACATCATCACAGAGAGACATACCATCGTATCTGATCTCAGTAAAGAGCTGCACTTACAGTCTCAGTCACCTTGTTGTTTCAGACACATTTGTCAATTTACAAGTCAATCTAAATATATTTTTCCTCCGGAAATGTAGGCACTTACTGGATGGGCTGTTTCTCTTCTCAGGGGGTGGTAAGCCAGTGGCATACAAGGGTGGGTCACCCAAGAGGTGTGCAGTCTATCTGCAGTGTGGTGAGAGCCTCCATAATTTAGTGGAAAATGATCAGAACTACACAAATGAGAGATGGAGCCTTGATGGATGGACAGTGAAGCTGAATGGAGTCTCTGAGGGTGTCCAAGAAGGAAATTCTCCAAAATGGAATCATACATCAGGGAAGTTATCCTCAGCAAATACAGGGTGAGACAACAGATTTGCAGAAAGACAGCGCCCCAATGCTTCTACGTGGCTGAATTCCACGAGAGTCAAGATTTCAGGTTGACTCTGTCAATATTTTCCCTCCTTTCTTCACTTATAACTAACTTAATGTATTTGTAACCACATTGTAACATGTACTTGTTGCTCTGAAACATAGAAGCATCACTATGCACCCTTCTGCTCCAGGACTCTTCTCTCTCTACAGCTTACCCCAACACTTTCAGGGGGCAGACCCTACACACAAGCTGCCGGGCCCTTTGCTCCCAAGGCTTTATCCTCTGTACTTTCCAGCTTTGCCACACAGGAGCTTTGCTCAGACACCCAGATTTTGGGCTTTTCCCCAACAATATGAATGAAAACTTTTCTGGCTCTCTGAGAAAAGTACAAGATTTTATGAAAAGTGTAATCCATAAAACAAGGCCACACAGTTCATTTATTTACAAGGAACTAGCATGTCCAACTTCTTACATATATTTGCAGCAATGCAAATGTTTGAAATGAAGATTTGAAACCAGGACTGTGGGGGGGTTCTCAAGAGAAGCTCTGTGCTGAGCTGTGAAGTGCTTCCTGCAGTCTGCCTCTGGAGAGGAGAGACATCTGCAAGAGCTGTGGGAGACGGGAGATGTCTTGCACTGAGTGTTGAAGTGGCTGTGGTAGAAAACGGGCTGCTGGAGCTGAAAGAGGCATGGAGCATTGCTGGCACAAACTTTTTTCATGTTCACTCGTTTCTGCCTTCCCTCACCACAGGTCTGCATCATTTCTGTTGTGGTGTCTGCTGTGCGTTAAGCTTACCTTGTCCTGCTTCACCCCATGGGAATGTGTATGATCATCACTATGTCTCACTCCTCAGTGCGGTTCTTTCTGCATGAGTGCCTAGATGTCACCAACTTTTCAAGCTGTGGCACACAACCAGGTCTTTGGTTATCTTGCTGCATTCATGGGTGGCCAGATAATAACTAGGAAAAATACCCTAGAGGTAGAGAAGGTGCAGAGAAGTGCAACAAAAATGGTAAAAGGTCTAGAGTGTCTTCCATCTGAGAAGCCCAGAGCACACAAGGACCCATCCTCCTTGAAAAGAAGTATTGAACAGAGAGATCTCTAAACTCATGAGCCACCTGGAGAAGATGAGTAGGGAATGACCATCCATTGTTCCTTCTGATACACAATGAAAGGTCCCATTGAATTATGGCAGGTTCAGACCCAACAGAAGCAGTATTTCATTACTATTCTGTACTTTAACTGGAGAAACTTGTCAGAATGATCTGTTGCAGCTGATTCACAAGCCTGGTCTCCGAAGAAAACTGGACTAACAGTCTTGTAGAGGCTGAACAAAAGTAATAGAAACGGATGTGACTTTGTTTATAAGCCCAGTCACTTAACATCACAATTATGGGCATCATAACTTTTATCTTGCCAAATAATAAACAATCAGATAATCCTTATCAAGGATGTCCCATCACAACAACCTGCACCAGCCTCTGGATTGCTGTTCTCTTCCATTTTTCTGTTATTTGGTGTCAAGAGAGCCAAGCCACAGGCAAATGGGACCAGGCAGACCAGATCTGGTCTGTCAGGTTTTAAGGCTCAAAAGCAGCTACTGAAACAGAGAAGATGGGACCTCAATGTTTCATGCTGTAATGAGCTGGTTTTGTTGTCTGTAATGCATTTAATATGTGCACGACGTACTGGGTGAAAGGTTGATAAATACTGCTTTCTGAGAGCAATTTTAGTGACAGAAAGAAAAAAAATGTTTGTATAGTTTTCAAGGTTTGCCCATTCTTATATCTTTAGAAAATAAATAACAAGTCTTGACATAGTATTCTTAAATCAAAGAACTGGTGCTGGCAATGAAACTCCTACAGAGTCATCTTTCCATACAGAGTTGACAAAAAGTGCCTTCCACTCTCCAGCAAATACCCAGTACCAATAAATTCCTAGGAGGGTCAACTCCAAGCAGAGGTAGGAATCTAGATTGCTGTTGACCATGTGGATCTGGATACAAGGGTCCAGCTGGCCCAGAAGTCAAAACACCTGGATCTGTCCCATATTGATAGATGATGCCATGTCATTTCCTGTTTCCCTTCTCTGCCTTTCCCAGTGGCAACATGTGGGGGGTTTTATGCAGCACCTTTGTAAAAGGCCTTGAGATCCATTGATGATGGATTGGCCAAAAAAACTGGCTCGATGGCCATGCCCAGAGGGTAGTGGTGAATGGAGTTAAAT
>RSEF01000023.1:2387027-2427613 GCA_003993805.1 Himantopus leucocephalus
GGGAAGGGAAGGGAAGGGAAGGGAAGGGAAGGGAAAAGGGAAGTGCTGTCATTCTCTCTGACAAGTGTGACTTTGTGGGATGGGGAAAAAACCAGCCCACCACATAGTAGAAGTTATACGTGGGTGTTTAGTTCCACTGAGACCTCACTAGAGGGGACTGGAAGATCATTTAACCCATTCCACGTTGCAGCTCGTGTTGCAGTTTTATATGCATGCTTGCACAGCAGGAAGGCTCTAATGATTAATTAATGCTAGCACCATGTTTGCAAACTGTCATGGCAAAAGCTCTAGCTATAGAATTTGCACAATGGTATCAACATGCAGCAGATTTTTTTGCCAGGCAGACTCATTTCAGACAAACAGAACCCACAAAGCATTGTTCTGTTGTTCTGACTTGCCCTACAGACAATAAAAATAGTGCACTGCCTTTATGCCACATGTGAAAAATGGCATATGGATAATTTAAAGTGTTCTTTGGAAGCATCTGGAAATATATTTGAAAGCACTGTAAGAAGGGTAGTAAATGTCATGTTGGATTTTATGCAGGAGAAGGCATGCAACCTGCAGTCGGTGTAACTTGCTTTCGTGAACTCAAAGTGACTGCACTGTCTTCCGAACACCCAACCTGCCTCCCCGGGCTCTGTCACAGCTCGGGACACTGAGGACCAAGATCTGATTTATTTAATCCCTTCCTTTCCAGAAAAAAANAAAAAAAAAAAAAAGGGAACAAAAAGCCCTTATTGCTCACAAACAAATCCCATGCAGAATTTTAGCAGTTCTTTTGGGAGAAGACACCTTAGGAGCTGCGTGGAAGTCAGCAAAGAGCATTTTTCACTGCAAATGCTCCTGCATCCAGAGATGCTCAGGCCATTTGAGCACCTGGGCCGGCCCCTTTATAAGAGGTTAGCTAATGCAATCCAGGTGCTCCGCTACTGCACCTCATCCAGCACACGTTATTAAAAGACAGCTTCCAGGAAGGCATTTAATCTTGGTCTGAAGTCTTTCAGGACATGAAGAATGCCCTGCTTCCCCAAGTCATTTGTTCCACTCTCTCTCCTTTAATTTAACAGCCAGCCAATCTGGTGACCACCGGCCTGGCAGGGGGATTGCGTGGGGGCTGGCCGGGGAGCAGAGGGGGAGTCGGGAGCGGGCACTGCTGGAAGGGGAGGATCATGCTCTGCTGTCGCGGCCACGTTGCTCACCCTACGAGCTGGCCGGTTTCGAGGCAGAGCCAGGCTGAGAGAGTTGGGGGTGTTCCGCCTGGAGAAGAGAAGGCTCCGGGGTGACCTTATGAGAGGCTTTCCAGTCCCTAAAGAGGCTCCGGGAGAGCTGGGGATGGGCTTTTTACAAGGGCATGGAGTGATAGGATGAGGGAGAACGGCTTCAAACTGGAAGAGGGGAGAGTTAGATTAGATATTAGGAAGAAATTCTTTGCTGTGAGGGTGGTGAGCCCCTGGGGCAGGTTGCCCCGAGAAGCTGTGGCTGCCCCATCCCTGGAGGTGTTCAAGGCCAGGTTGGACGGGGCTTGGAGCAACCTGGGCTGGTGGGAGGTGTCCCTGCCCAGGGCAGGGGGGTGGGACGGGATGAGCTTTAAGGTTCCTTCCAACCCAAACCATTCCATGTTTGCAGGAGCGGCCCTGGCTGAGGAGCAGGGCAAGGGCATGTGGGGTTTCTCATTTGATGCGGAACTTTGAACCGCAGTCAGATGGAATTCTGGCTCCCTTGCTAGCCAGAGGTGGCTTCTGGCTGGCCCCGTACCCCGGGCTGCACATTGCTTTTCCCATGTTTCCCGTCCTCTTCTGCAGCCTTTCTTGCTGCTGTTAGATTGTGTGTCGAGGGGGTTTAATCCACATAAAACAACAGGCAAATGTAAAATATTATGATATGATGAATATGATTTTATATTGTAGTTACCTCTAGGCATTCGCTTTCTTATTTCATTGTGATTGTTATAGTTCTTTTATTCCTTTCATAAAGAAAAACATTTAATGTAAAAATAAAAGGAGTCATGATGATCTGGGTGAATTGCAGTGCTCAAGGCACACTCCACATGTGCTTAAAGATACGTATGAACTTTAATGCAAGAGCCTGGGGAAGAAACACCTCATCCAAATCCTATCGCAGGCAGCAGGAGTTTGATCACAGAGCAGCAGAGTGGCTTCAGGTGAGGAAAAGAGGGGACATCCTTACCCTCACGATTTGGGCCAAGCTGGAAATGTCTGCCCAGCCAGGGACATGCAGAAGGTCCAAGCTAGTTTGCAGATGGGGGCTTTCTCCTCCAAAACTCACCGTTGCTACAAACCAGCCAGCGATGCCGGTGCGAGCAGCGCTGTCAGAGAGGCTGCTGCAGTCCGTACCCATCGCTGCAGCCGTTGTATCCCGTGGTATGAAATCAAACAGATGTGATTAAACCTGGTGCAGAGGGCCGAGGTGGGCCCTGAGGTTTCACTGGAAGAGTGGCGTTAATCGGTCAGGAGCAGGCTGAGCTCATCCACTCTTACACGGTCACAAGAGGCTCCATCAGGCCTCTTCCACAGATTTCACTCTGTTGGTTGAAAAACCCATTAGGCTTTAGTGGTGTGATTGCTGATGTCTTTTAAGCCTTTCAGATACCGTCTGTGGATATCTTAAGGGCTCGGGCCGTTTAAAGGGTCCTTTAGAGCCAACTTGCGATCCAGTGGGTGGACAAATGGGGGATGATCGATGGAGTCTGGAACTGGCTGAAAACTTTCCAGCGGGGCTTTTTCCCCAGCTCCAAGTGTGCCGTTTTGAGATCTTTGCTGAAGGTCCTCCTGCCCCTGCTCACGTTGTTTCTCTGCACCGAAAGACTACAAGGTCCCTTTTTGCTCTGCACATCCTTCTGAATAAGACAACAAAGAATCTGAAAAAGAAGGAAAACAGCTTCCCTGTGAAAGGTTAGCGTAGGAGTTGGTCTTTGTGTGGGGCTATAAAAATACCAGTGTGACTGCCTCGCAGCATCCTCGCAGCAGCCCCGCTTGGGCCCTGGGGGAGCGATTGCTCTCCGCAGCTCGCAGATCTCCCCAAGCCCTGCCCGCCGAGGGGTCTGCGCTGAGCAGCCCTCGCCCACGGAGCAGCGGGGGACAGCTGAAACCTGCCCGGGGAACAACATCAACCCCCTCAGTGCCTTCAGCCAGCGAGGGGTTGTCAACGAGACGATACCGGGAACCAGATGAGAACAGACCGTTATCCCCTCTAAGCACATAAGCTCGTTTGCAGCGCAGCACAGGGCTGAACACTGATACGGCAGGGAGCAGGATGGCCATGGCGGTGGAAGGCGGTGTTGTCCCCTCTTCCCCTTCACGGCACCAGTAAATGGGCATCACAGAGCAGATTTGCCCAGCCGGCTGGCCTTGGAGACTTAATAATAATGCTCTATATTATGGTTAGTGGCCTCTTCAGGGGATGTTCCTGAAAGGACCATGTAGCTCTGGTAGCACCTCTAAGGAGCGTGGGGACCAGCCCCGCTGCAGGAGGTGCCAGAGCCAGAGAACCTGCCCCGGGGGGAACGGGGTAGTGCTGCTGCTTCAGTCAAAGCCTTTCTGTGCACAGGAGATCAGCTCTGTTTCAGAGCTCATCTGGAGCTCTTGGCACAAACACTTCAGCCAGAAAACACAATTATTTTTTTTTTTTTTCCAAACCCACTCTACTTAGCAGGACAAGTTCTGGGAGTTGGGGAGCTCACGCTGAGAACCAGCGCAGCCAGCTCACGGAGATGGGTAACAGGGTCAGTAAATCCCCCTAGGATTTAAATTCCTTGCCTGGACCCTTCAGAGCTGTCCCCAACCAAACAAGCGCCCCAAACACTGGGGACAGTGCTTCCAGAAAAGTATTAAAGGAGAGCTTTTTTCATCCTGGTTGGAGCAGGGCATTGCCCACGGGTAATCCTCTGCTGGGCACTCGCAGCTGGGACAGACGGTGCCGGTGCCCTGAGAGCACGGCTCTGGAGCACAGGGATGCGCCTGGGGAGGAAGCCGTGGTTTCAAAACTTCCAAGAGACCGTCACAGGCAATAATAAGCCTAATACAAAGCCAATTACCAACTATTTTTAGAAAGCCTTTGACAGCATCCCCTCTTCAAACCCGGGGATATTTATT
This sequence comes from Himantopus leucocephalus, assembly GCA_003993805.1. Classification (NCBI taxonomy): domain Eukaryota; kingdom Metazoa; phylum Chordata; class Aves; order Charadriiformes; family Recurvirostridae; genus Himantopus; species Himantopus leucocephalus. The sequence goes on from RSEF01000023.1 coordinate 2,391,143, forward strand.
CATTATATTCTAACTCAGCTCACTTACCCTGAGGTTGATTCACGTGTCACAGGCGCATAATGTTATCAGCCTAGCATCAGCGATGGCACTTGCCGTGCCAGCCTTCGTCACGGCGTTATTGACTGGTGCGGGTTGCAGACAGGTCACGGGCTGTCAATATTAGCAGTGCCTTTAGTGACAATTAAGCACTAAGTGCGCAGTGGGCGGGATGGCACAAGTTTTGGAAATATTCAGGTCACAGCAAAGTATTGATAGCAATAAATCCACCCGTTCCTGATACAGCGGGAGCCACCTGGTTGGAAAACTACTTGTCCTGCGCATAAAGGGAGCATCAAAGTGAGAAAAGGACAGTCAGCCGGGATGTGCTTAACAACTGAGATGCGAAGAGGCTGTTGCTTCGTCGCTCGGTGCGTGCATTCGTGTAGGCTGGTTACCGAGCGGAATGGCCTTGTTTTATCTCTGCTTCGTGGAGGTGTAAGCAGGCAGGGGAGGACCCGGCCGTGGAAAATCAGGCTCTTCGGCATCGGCACCAAGCGCTGCCTCCCAGGCAGCTCAGCACCTCAGCTTGCTTGTGCCCGCCTCGCTTGGGCCAGGACTCGCTAACAAAGTCCTGGAGAGGTGCACAGAGCCGTGTATGACCTCCTCCCAGCTAAATTTACTCTTCATTTTTAAAAGCTTTGAGGCCCAGGGCCAAATGCGGAGATGGTGCTCTCTGTGGCATAAAGTTAAGAGTCCCCTTACTCGCTCTCTCTCCCCGCTCAGAGGCTATTTTAGGCTGGGAGTTATTTTAACTGGCACCTTTTCTTTGGTGCATAAATTACACTTATTTAGATTGCTTTATGCATCAGCAGGCAGGGGGTAAGAAGCTCCCAGGAAGCCTTAACAAACCTGAGAGGTTCGAAATTATGCTGCCTTAGACGGAACCACCGAATTTGCCCCGTGGCATCCCAGGTTGCTGCGAGCATCGTGACGGAAAGGGCCGAGACGTGATATGGACGTGGTTATCACCCCCCTTCTGCTTTTCTGACCCATACGAATAGTCCATGGTGTCCTGGCCGGACTCATTGAGTCTCTGGGAGTTTGCCCCTGGGTTTGGTGGGGCTGGAGCAGGGCCCACCGAGGCTGCCGTCTGTCGGGTTGTTGGAGGGTTCCTGCCAAGGGAAGCGTGGAGATGTCACCAGGGCTGTATCATCACACAGCTACCAGGGGCTTCACAGATATCCTTACTGGAAAGGGGAGAGAGAGCTGCCGGGGGGTGTGAACCAGTCTGTGATGTCTTTCTGATAAGTCTCTAGATGCAGCAGATGGCATGAGCAGTGCCAAGAAGGCAATACTTAGAGGCTCAGGAGTGCATGGCTGCCTCACCATGGGCTTCTACGCACCAAAACTACTAGTTATCATCAGAGCTTTCCACTCCCCGCTTGCACCAGCAAAGCTGCGACCACCTCCCGTGACCAGGGTTGCGATGCCGCTCTGCGGTGGCCCGCGGACGCCCGTCTCCGGTGACAAGCAGTGCAACGGCTCAGAAGCTGGTTGGGGCAAGCAGGGAGAGCTGATGGGCGGCTGGGAAATGAGACGAGGTCTCGGCGTAAACGCACGGAAGCGCCGAGAGAATTATGGCGGGAACGGAAATGGGGAGGTGCGTTGGGTGTGCTGCTCGAGGCAGGGCGGGCAGCCGCGGGAAGGAGACGCAGCATTTCCAACACGTCGCTGCAGTCCTTTGCGGCGCAGACGCGCCACGCGCTGAACTCGCTGATGTACCTGGCTCGCAGTGTATCAGGGTGGGAATGCTTGTTAATTAAGGATACACCAGCGTGTCGTGCTTCTGCTGTGGTTCAGCGGCGATGTTACAGACGTGGCTTCCCAGCGCAGCTGTGTTTTATGCTCTTCTCTAGCGGTCTAACAGCGCCGATCCTGCCCTTGCAACACTCCCAGGGAGTTTCTCCATCCTGGAAAATACCTTTGGTTTTAAGGGTAGAGGACTGTTGCCAGAAGAGACATCATTTTATTTGTTACAGCTAGGCCCAAACTACGCGGCAGAGATATCAGGGATGGGCTTTTTCTTGAGACCTGAGCTCCTGCAGGCTCTTCTCCCACTGGGCAGGAGATGAGAGGGGCTGAGGTGGGTCACCCTGTGCTGGGCCACTCGCCCCAGGCCTTCCAATGCTTTATCCTGCCAGCAAAGCCCGTCGCGACCTTGGGCGAGCTAATTAACCTTTCCACCCCTGCCAGCTAAAAAAAAAAAAAGGAACAAATGACATGTGATGCCCTTTAGTTTAAGGATCTGTAACCCTGTTTTCCCACCTGGCTGCCCAAGTTACACGCTCCATCTCTCCACCCCAGTTAAGTATTAACCTCTTCTTTGGAGAGGGCACTGTCCTCAAGGAGGTCTGGAAAGCCACAGCCCAAAGTGTCAGCCCTGGACACAACCAGCTCAGGCCATGACCCAGCAGGAGCCTAACCGGTCCCCTCACGCTGCCATTCGCAAGCCATGGAGGGATTTATGTTCAAATTCCGTCTTCATGGCGTTTTGTAGGGCAGCTGGTGACGATCTTGGTGAGGTTTGGTGGGTTCCCATACGGCTGCTCAAACCACCCCAAAACAGGGTGAGGAGGTTCCCATCCCCTCCTGGACACTGGAGTTACCTGCTCTGTGGCCTGACTGACGTGGCAACAAATTGGGATGAGTTAAGGCAGATCTCAAGGTATATTTGCAAAAAAGAGGTGCGTTAGGCTTAGAGCTGCAGTGAAAGCAAAACCAACACGGCTTTTAATGCAGGGGACATGCCTGCAAAGAGGCTTGGAGTTGATTCCAAGCTAAAACCTCCTTTAAAAAACAATTCCTTTCTGTTTGCTTCTATTTTGCAGTAGCTAGTTAAAGCGTAGTTAGCTGGGCCAAATTAATTAATTCTCCCCCTTACGTACATCTTACCTTAAAGTGAAGACGCCCACTCTAAAGGTCTAACTCGGTCCTTTCCAAGGCTAAAGCCCTATTATTCACCCTGGTTAAAGCTCCGAGGGTTTGACCCCAGGATCAGGATTTGCAGCCGACCCTGTGTCTGGGCTTGTTTAATTCAGTGTGACAATTCCCAGGCACCCCAACGGACTTTGGATTGAGCCACATTACTACTGAAAGCGCTGCATCAATTCTTTTCTAACTGTACCCAAGTTTTAATGTTTAATATTTAAACATGAAAGTTCCTTTTGAGACGTTTAAAGCGGAATTATTAACAGCCCCATGTAGAACTGACAGGTTAACAGTGCGACAATTAAAAAGAAAGGTTAAATACATTTTCTTTTCCGACCAACTGCTGTTGCTTAAGACTAATAAATCCACCAGGAGATGGTTTTTACAGAGTGTGAGGGGCTGTGTGTCAGCTTTTATAGGCTTGAGTTTTTCAGAAATCACCACACTTCTCTTTCCAGGCAGTTACAGGTTTCAGTCTATATTTAGCAAATGGGGCTTCTTCCAAAGAGTTGTGCGAATCAAGTCAGAAAGAAAAAAAAGTTGGAAAAGCAAAAAAGCAAAACCTACCAGCTGTGGGATTTGCTCACAGTTTGCTTCGCTTTTTTAATTTATCGTTACTCTCTGTTGTCATGATGGCTTTGAAAACAGAGGTGCTGGGAAGCAGCAGAAATGCTGGCCTAGGTTCTCTAAGGGATCAATTTGAGTGCTAAAGTCTTATTTTTCCTTTGGAAAATAGCTGTGCTCGCAGGCTGGCGGGGCGCAGCCCCAGGCACAGCAGTGGTGTCCTTCTGGGGGGCAGCTGGATGCCAGCTGGGACATCCAGGCTGCCAAATGGCACCCGAACCACTCCTGGGTCTTTGTAGCCAAAGTCTGGATTTTTCAGAAAGACATTTTCCATATATTTGTATGTGTCTAATCATATAAATGTTAACTTAATTGTGCTTTTCATGTGCAGGGTCAGAGGAAAAATAGATTGAAGGGTGATCCTTTAATCACCCAAAGCGAAGTGGCCCTGCTTGAGCAGGGGCTGGGACAAGAAGACCTCTGGAGGTGCCTTCCAGCCCCAACTCCTCTGCGGTCCAGTGAAAGGAGGAGTAAGAGATGTGCATCAGGATAAATCCCCCCATGACTATTGAACATGAGAGCCAAGAACAACCTTCGGCTCTCTGCAAACCCTCGGCACCGTCATTGCTGCAAGGCAGACAGATAGACCAAGGAAGAGGAGGATCTGGCTGCCCTCTTTCCTATAGCCTTCCTCCCAGACATCCTCTTCTGGCATCTCTCAGACAACACAGGACTCAAGTCCGACTCACTATTACCTTTCTCATAATTATATCACTCTTCCAGCTTCTTTTTCAAGCCGCGGGAGTCCTTCCCTGCCTTTGATGGACATTGATTTGGCCCCAAATTTGCAACCATGAAAGGTCACATGACTTACAAGTATTGAGGAATATTTACCCACCCTGTGCTTTTAGCAGGTTGAAAAAAATACTAACTGGTGTTTTAAATGAGTTACCGACAGCAGTAGCGGATGTTACAGATTATTATAAGCACATCAGTGGAAGGTATTGTAAGATGGCTATAAGCCATGGATATAATCAACCTGGTTTTGATTTACTGGACTCTATAGCAACCCATATAAATTGATTAGCCATTTATTAAAATGGCTATTAATCATGGATTATCTCTTTGTACAAATTTAGAAAACTTCTTTGGTTACAACCAGACTGGAAGATGGAGAAGTCCTACGTTAAAATGTTGGGGAGACAGCCAGGCTCTTTTTTGGGCTGTATCTTCTTAGATTTCCCTCTTCCTACCCTCTTTCGGGCCATGCCAGAGTGAGCAAACACGGCTCGAGGTGGCGCGCTGCCAGCTCTGCCCACGAGGTCCCGGTGGCTGCCTGGAGCTTTCTGCCATAGCCAGACACCCCGCGGCGTGGGCACAAGGCAGCCCTCCCCGGTCAGCCTCCTACAGCCGAGGTAGATAATAGCGCAGCTGCGGCAGGCTCCTAACGATCACTGGTCATTAAACCAACTTTGGAGCTGCTGATGCTTCAGAAGCCAAGAACAGAGGGTCCCCTTTTTATTGTTCATATATCTATATTTTTTTTTATTTTTTTTAAAGCTCAGTTTGGTGGCGTTATAATGGACTTGGGGATATTCTGCTCTCTGCCTCCCCTCTCTCCTATCTGTCAGCCACACACTCCGGTGTCATCTTTTTCACACGCAATATATCTTAATGCACCGGTCTGTACCGATCTTCCTCCCTTCCCCGCATCCCCCATGAATATATAACCACCAAATGTGATAGGAAGAAATTACTATTGTAATAAAACCGGTTCATTACATCCTTCTAGTCAGAGGCGTTTAATGAGCACCAGGGCTGCCTAATGCTGTTATGTTCCCTTTGAGCCAGATGCAAATGTAATATGTTTCATGGTATCGTTTAATTTACTCTTTGGAGCTGTGGAAGGAAGCAGGCAGGTCCTTCATGCAGTGGGCACCAGTGGGTTAGCCAAGCCATTAAGAAACGCCTTGACCCTCCCCAGCGTGGCGGTGGCTTGGGCTTAATGCAACGGCAGTTGGATTTCCAGCGTGGAGCTGCTGAGCATCCGGATGGGTCAGGGCATCTGAAGAGCTGGGCTAGTCTGCAATATAGACAGCTGCTGGGATGCTCTGGCTCAGCAGAGCTCAGCACCTTCAGAGGGAGGATTTCTCCCATCCTAAAACAGGAGGTTAAGCTGGGGCGTAACAAGCGACAATGTAGGTGGACCTAAATCACCACCGGGAATTGCACATCTAACTTACGGACGCCATAAAAGCTGACCGAGCCCTTCTTTTGTTGTGGTTTGACGAAGATCTTTCCCACTTTCAGGAGCTTTTGCACTGAGTTGCTAAGCAGGGCGTGGAGGATGCAGCAGACATGCAGCAATTTGCGATTTACTTATAAAAAGCCTCTGCAAACCCCAGACGTTAGGATGGAAACTCTTCGTTGAATTCAGATCAGGATGGATTCGACTGCTTTGGCAGATGAAAATGCTGGACGAGTTCCCAAAATTACATTTGTTTTGTATTTTCAAAATGAATTTCTCACAGAACGCTTCGCAATGGCATTTGTCATTTAGAGTTTGACCTTCTTGAAGAAAACAAAGAAAACAACGTTTCAAAAAGGGTTAATAACCCCAATAAGAGCAAAACTCTTCACCTGGAGGGGCAAGTAACTACGTGTTGGGTACGATGTCAACATCTGGGACTTCCTCTCCCTTTTTTTTTACTCTTTTCCAGTTCGATTCAAAACAACTTAACCTCTGAGCACCTTGGCCCTATCCCAGCCCCTCCAAGAACCCAACAGGCTGAAAGGGACTCGTGATTTCACCGTGGAAAGCAAATGCTGCTGATGCATATGGCATCCACGGTGTCCTGTGCCTCCCTCTGAGCATCTGGTACCTCTGGGAGGTCCTACGAGACATCCACCACCCCTGGGCTTCTGCTCCCGCTCTCATGCTGACTTCTTGGTTGGTGTGACACAACCACTATTGCCTCATTCTGAGCACCAGCTAATTCAGGATGCCGTGGTGTTTCCAGAGTCCCACACACCTGGGGAAGGTGGTTGTTTTTTCCTCCAAAAGGCCGTGGCAGTCGCAGGTGTTCAGCCCACCCCGCACATGGCAGCCGCAAGCCCCGGGCCCAGGCTGTGTTAGTTTAACAGCCCCGTGGAGGATGAACGCAGCCATCTGCCCTAATTCCCTCCGGCACATTTCAGCAGAGCAGGGTTTTCTTCAGGAGGATATTACGCCTCAATATTTCCTGTTGTTTTCACCCAGCTTGTTTATGGCAAATAGACCCTTGAGATACGGTCCTTTTGTCCGGGAAAGCTTTAATGATCTCGGAGTCATTGTGTTGGCATCAGTTGAATTCCAGCTGCTCTAAGCTGGCAAGCTGATGGGGAGAGATGTGTTTATGGCATCTCGGGCTATTTCGCTAGGGTGTGCAGGGCTGTGCTGACACAGACTTACGGGGCCATTAATTAAGGGCCCTCTGTAAAGGTATCACCGATCATCTTGCAGACATGAGAGAGGTGAGCCTTGGGAGAAGAAACCCTGCCTTGCAGCGGGGCTTGTTTCTTTGGAGATGCCATCGTTTCCAGGCTGGGATCTGGAGCATCTCCCTGTGAAATGCCTTCTGGCACTGGATTTTATGGCAGCTTTTTCACCTCTGAGCCCTGGTGGCTTTGCCTGGCAGACTCGCCCGCCTCGCTGAGAGTGCAGCATCGTTTCCCGTACCCCAGCTGCTCTGGGGGTTTTGGGCAGCCGTAGAACCCAGTTGTCTCCGGCAATGCCTGGAGCTTTAATCGGGGCTGGATGGGGATTGCATGCAGCTGTATGGGCGCTTGCCTGTCGTTTAGCTGGGAGCGTGTACCATGGCATGAAAGAGGGTAAACAAAACACGTCTTGGCCATTTCCAACCGCTTTGTCCCTGTGAGCCACACGTGCCAAACATTGGCTGCTGGGGACTCTGGAAAATTAATCTGAATTAAGCAAAAGCCTGAATTTCCAGTGGATCTGTTAAACTGCATTAAACCCCAATGTGAATTATGCTAAATGGAATTAAGACTACATTAATTTTAAGAGCGCTCCCATGCATGTTTGAAGAACACGTTAATCATCATGGATATCTCTCTGCAGACACACCGGGGGGGGGAGCTGGAAAGACGGGGGGTTGCAGGCGCCTGCTGCTCATTTCAAAATGTGGGAGTCCTCTGGGCAAAAAAGATGTGGTTTTCCCACCTTGAAAAGCTGCAAGGGAAGAAGAAAATCCCGGTAGCTCCGGACAGCAGGCCATGCCCAAGGTTTAGGTCTGGACTGAGTTCTGGGAGGTTTCTCCCCAAAGCTCCCAGGAGTGGAGCGCCCTGGGTCCGTTCCTCACGCTGCAGAAAGCAGCACAGCCCTATCACAGCCGCAGCGGAAGAGCAACGCAGAGGATTTGCCGGGAGAACTCCCTTCCCTAGTCCTAATCTGTGTCACTTGAAGTACAGCAGAGAACCAAATCTGACAGCTGTTTTAGTTTACCCCGGCACAGAAATCTCCATGTGAAATACTCAGGGCTTTTAAGCCCTGTTTACGCCCCAAAGTGAAAGCAGCGTTAACTCCCTGAGTGCAGAAAACCGCCTTACTGACAGAAATGCACTTACGTGGGGAAGAGGAACAGGCTGTGTTACTAGAAACGACTTTAAACCGTCCAACTGGATCCAGACTTGCCTTTGTGCTGATGCAACTAATAAGCAGTTAATATGCAGTCCCATCAGCACGAGGAATAACAAAGCCCTGCTTCCTTAAGATCTGCATTTCATGCTTGACTGCGAGCTCCCGTCAAAGCTGTCCCTGCCATTCCAATGGCTTTTTCTAAATTCTCTCCCCCGGTGTGGAGTCTTTGATGTCTGATAAGGTAGAAGCCCACGCTGTGGCCTGTCGTTCAGACAAGAAACGCTGGTTGGGGGCATTTATAGGCTTTCGCTCCTCTACCTGACCACTGTTTTCACAGTACGTGTAAAAACTTAATTGTATGTGAGACTCCTCTCCTTCCCCATCAAATCTGCTTGAAACTGCCAATAGGTTCAAAAATTATTAAGGTCAGAATAAACATGCAGAAACGCACACGCATTCATTACATGATCATATGAGCTTAATTTCCTCAGGCAAGCAGGCTAAAAATATCCCACATGCCCAGAAGAGGTAATTATACCGGTATAAAAATTCTGTAGGGTCGTGCTGGTTTCCTCCACTCTCTCCGCGGTTTGAAGCGGTGTCCTGACACATCCAGCATGCCTCTGCCCGCCCCGCCATCCCACGCACCTCCCACAGCCACCAAGCATCTTCCACCCAGAAAGGGGAAAATGCTGAATTATTAATTGCCATTTGCATAGAGCGCAATCCTACGGCACCGTGCCAGGGATGGGCAAGGATGCACCGAGCCCCTGAGGTGGCCCGGGGAGATGTCCTCTTATATCATCTCCTCACACACACCCCCCCGGAACAAAACGCTTCTCTCGGGCTGGTTTTTGAAAGCAAAGTGCACTAATGATGATAGACAGTTCCAGATCATCGCCTGCAAAGCCGCCTCCTGGAGAGCTGGCACTTCTCACCGGGCCACCAAGAGGCTTTCCAAGCGATTGGCACGAAGCAAACGCAACGGCAACTCAAGGGCAGCTGGAGCTCGGTTGCTCCCTTCATCCCCCAGCCCTCCCCGCTGTGCTCTCGCCTCAGCAGGGTAGGGGGTCTCCGATCAAATGAAGACAAGTGCCACCAAAGCACTACTAAATTCAACTGGGCTTTTCAAGGCGAGAAAAATCATGCAACAGTTAGAACTACTCTCATGGGGCTACTTCAAAATATATGGGATGATTGTGGAGGAAAGCCCGCAAGCATGGTCTAAGTGTCCCCCTTCCCAAGAAGTCATACAGAAGAAAGCAATTATAATTAGTCCTAAAATTATTTTTGAGCAAAATAAGGTGTCTCACTTACAATTTTGGAGTGTTCAGGCTTTCCTGTCCCTTTTGCCATGCAATCAGGGGGGAGAATAGGAGCTAACAAGAAGAGTGACACCCTCATTTCACACACCTTATTTCCAGACGCCTTTGCCCAGTGACCCTGAGGAAGCGTTTGAAACACAACTCCTGTTTGAATGGAATTGCTTCTGTCACTGGAGGGCTTTGTGCTCCAGCTGAAGGATCTCTTGGGACACCGTCCTTCTTACCTTTTCTAGGTCCTAAAGCGATAAATTTTCCATCAGGGGCCAAATCAAACTTGCAATTTGGAGCTACCGCAACATAGGTAATTAAGATTGGTGTTTAATGCCATTGCCTCTTAGGTAGTCCAACAAAGAGTGATTAATCCTTTCTGATGAACCACTTTCCCTTAACATCTGTCTCTTGGGCACTGACATTTAAGCACATCAGTTGCTGGCTGGCTGTGTGAGGAACTTTTCCAATTGCCCGGAGGAAACAGGTTAGGGAGTCTTTTCTTTTAGCAGGGCATATTCACAAGTCAACTACAGCAAATGATAAAAAAAAAATTAAAAATCTGCAGCATAGCCGTGGAAGAGATTAAAATTGGACAGGTTGATTATAACCTGTCACAGTTACAAGCTAATGAAATTCCATCGACAGGGCACGAAGGGCCCCGAACCTCCCTGAGATAAGTTCTAAGGCCTTTCATCTGAACTCTAAACTTTGATCATCTGCTGATGAGTTTCTGCTGAGCTCCCGTCAGCTGAAGACAGGCTCATTTCCATCCGCCAGCGCGGCACCAGCCGGGAGAATTGAACTGTTGACAAGTGAACCGGTAGGCGAAGGTCGGTGTGACAGATGCGGTGGGTCGGTGCCGGGCATGCTATTTTGGATGCGGTGCAGTCGCGTTAGTGATGTTATTCAGAGTTCAGTTTTAGCCACCCTTTGCATTTTACTGATCTGTACAAGTTCAGTGCCTTGGGGGAACCTGTCCCATGGCTCTGAAAACCCACCGTGTCGGAAAAGCTTTCTTAAGCCTCACGGGGAACAATTGAAGGAAGATAAAGCTCAAACTCTGATCTTTTTCTAGGGAATTTCCATAAATCGTATTATTTCTGAACTCTTCCTCTAAGAATGAAGTCTAGAAGGGGTCCTCTGCTTTCATCTTTTGCTTGGCAAGGAGTTTTTTGCAAGTCAGCTTTTCAGATAGCTGGATCGGTTTATGTGATCATACGGTTCAATGCAAACGAGGATCCTTGTATACACGTGTAGTATGTTAAGTTTTGAAAAAGCTGACAGTCGGGTCCATCTCAAGGAACCCTAAGACCAGCCAAGCCCTTTACACTCCAGATCCTCTCTAGTCAAGGAGATCTTTTCATCCCAAAGTGAATTTAATCCCATTCATCCTGTTGCCACCGCGTCTCTCAGTGGTCACCTCAACAAGAGGAGAAGCAATCAGAGGCCAAAAGACTTCCTCCTGACAGTCACTAGTGACACTGCGGCATCAGTCCTTCCATTTATGATCATACGCAAACCCACTGTGGATACAGGACAGTTCCCTTAGTGCCTTTCCCAGCATTCCTTACTTTCTCCTTTAAATGTTTGGGAGCAATAATTTATGTGCAGAATGCAAGAACTAATTATTGTGTGTCTTGCTTTCTGAGAGGGAGCAAAAACCATAGCAAATGACATTCCAGCAAAAATGGGGTCAGCTCGGATTAAACTCTCTTCCCATTTATCTTTGGTCTTTAGCATTAAATTTACCATACATATTAGAAACAAATTTTAATTTTCCACAGCATTGGGCAATATCTTTTCCTTAAAGCCTAGAAGAACATTCATTAGCATCCTCTCCCTCCAGTTCAGTATGACTGTCTCCTCATTTGCACATAAATGTGAAGCTCGCTGCCTGGGCAAGCTTGCCTGAGTGACATCAAAGTTCCAGTATCAATACGCAACACATACACATGCACAAATGAAACTCCCACCCACACTCACATACCCATCCTTCACTACTCTTCTTTTGAAATAGCGCCCAAAAACACTTGCAAGAAGATGCTACTGGGAACACCAGAGCATGAGGAGGCACCTCTAGAAACAGAAGTGCATGCATAAGTTGAACTTCCTATCTAATTAAAGTAGACTTCCCACCTTAAAGTTAGGCATTAAAGTTAAGCCACTCCTTAATAGGCCATAGCATGAAAAGGTATTTCCAAAGGGCAATTCATCCCATCTGAGCCGATGCTGTGATCATGAAGGGCAGCCTAGTGGTGAGGGACCTACCGTCTGCGGGGTGTCTTCAGTGTTCAATAACCTGCTCGGTCCAAAGGTCACTTCAAGTCAGTCACTTAGACCTAAAATCAGCAAGAAATACCCCTAAGTCTTATTCCAATGAATGGCAAAGGCATTCATCTTACCCAGCTTTCGATATTTTTAAGGTAGATGACGGTCCTACCTTGATAGTCAGCGGGCACACCTAGCACGTTCGGGCTGGTTTAGGTAACCACAACTGGCTGAGGTGGTCCACACCTCGGAAGTGCTGCTTTCTCCCCAGGAAACAAAAGGACTCCGGCAGCCATCTCCTATGGAGACAGCGATACCGTGGTCTTCTGACCAAGTGAGATGAATTTCACGCCCATCCCACTACAAACTGCTACTATATTTTTAATAAATAACTATTGCCCTCCGTATCACTGCACCTCGAGGTGGGGATCTGGGTGGTAGTGAAGCGTTCCCCGTCTGTACAAGGAAGATAATAGCACTTACCTATCCCCAGGCTTGCTACGAGGATGAATACATCACAGAGAGCTAGATGCTCCGATACTATGGTAATCAGGTGCTATCTCAGCACACCAGAGAGATAAGAGCCTACAAAGTACAGATGGCATTTCGGCTACAAATTCCCTGGCCCAGTGGGCAGAGGCAAACCGTGTAAAATGAAACCGCCTGCTAGGTTCCTGTAACCCTCCATGTTTGAGTCAGTTTTCAGGCTTTTTTTCCCGCTGTAATATCACTATAGGCAGCAGGACCCCGCTGCAGCGAAGGGACGGCAGCTATGACACCAAGGTGATGTTTCCAAAAGGCTAAACCGGCTGTAGCTGTTCCAGCCAACGCTGACATTTAGCGATGCATTGACCCTCTCAACAGCATCCAAATGTTTCTTCTCCTGACTTCAGCAGTACTAAAGCAAACAAAAACGCCAGCAGTTTCTTACCTGGAGCTACCAGGGTGTCACATCTTTCCCAGTGGATTGCAATAAACTCCACCAGCAGTGACCTGCCTGTGCAGGGCGGAACACGGTGTCAGCATCTCTTACCCTAATTTCATTCCCAGGCCTCCTGTACGTGGGTAAAGAGTGAAAAGAGGTCTCAACATTGGGTGCCAAATGCCCTGATTCTTCCCTTGTAGAAGTGAGACCGGAACACAGAGAAATGATTAGAGGGCTAGATGGTGCTGCAGATTTGGAAAGAGAGAAGCCTGGGAGGAGAGAGCAGATAGAGGAGATAAGCAGAGCTGATGGATAGAGCGGGAGTGTGGTTTTCCTTTACCAGCTCACTCTTTTAAATATTGATCTGGAAGCTTTCTTGGATCCGTATCAGTGAGCTGTGATTTACGTTCCCATCTCTGCCTGCCTGTGTTCTTTTCCCAGTGGAAAATCAAAGGGCTTGTACCTACAAATACCCATTTTCCACTTGGCCAGCTAGCTGGCACGCGCGAGCACCGCTGCATGCCAGCTGTGCACAGATGTCCATGGGCTTTGCCATCTGCAAAGCGTGGGACGATGCTTCCTCCTCGCGTGGCACAGCAGCTGGAGCGGGTGGAGGACAGGCAGAGAGCACTTCTGATACCCTTAAAGGAAGATTTTTTTTTATTATTATTTTCTTCACCCACTGTCCTTTGATCTCTCCCTGGCTTGTGGTTCAACCCAAGGAATGTTGTTTAACTTCCTTACGTGCCATTTCTGCAGGCCTATTTGAACTTGAATTGGGTTTTTTTTTACGGCTTCAAAGCCAGGTTTAATGACTGTAAAGAGCAACACATCTGTGGCACTCCAGGTACAAGACGTCCTGTCGCAGGGATTGTCAGGGAATAATAAAAGCATACATGGCAGAGACATGTTGCAAGTCACCTGCCCTGTAAATAAATGTGCCTGCTGCTCTCAGAATTGGCTTCTCTTCATTGTACTCAGAATGATTCCCTGAATTGAAATGCTTTCATATCTGAAGGGAGGGGGTGGGGAGAAAAAAATGTTCCCTGAAGATAAAAAGTGTAATAGTCTATTTTATTTTCCACTTTCCACATCAATAATGAAAAGTTATCCTCCAGGGACCGCGAGCAACATGCTCAACTCTACCTCTTACACATCAGCAGCACAACGTATCCCTCGACGTCGAGGCTGTGATACAAAGCGCCGGGCAGATCAGAGCCGGGGCAGCGAGGGGAAGCAGGGGCAAGGCAGAGCCTGCTTCCAGCCCGCGGCTATCGGAGCTCCCCATTGACGAGTGATACCACTGAGGTCGTGCCTTCAAGCCATGTCTACAAAAGCAAATGGAGGCAGAGTGGGTCTGTTGTTAAGATACGCAGGGGGGAAAGAAATAATTAAATAAATACAGGGAAAAGAAAATTACATACAAATCCAGGCAGAAACTATCAAACATGGGAACATTTCTTTTTAAGCCAAAAAAAGGGACAATATTTATATGTATAAAAAAATAAATAATGCTTCCTGCTGCTTGCTGATACTGGAGTTGACCAGGACCTCAACTACCTCAAGGAAACAAGCTTTGTTCACTTGATTTCTTCCTCTGACTACTCCTTTTATCCCTCTACTTTCCTCTTTTATGCCAGCTTCTCCCCCAGCTCTCAGTCTCCGGTGACATTATACCCTCCTGAAAAAAATGACCCCCCTCCAGTTGGACCAGCATCAGCTATTGCTCAAGATTCTCCTAAACAACTGTTTAGGAGAAAATATCTTCAATTTGCCTTCTAGACATTAAATGTCAGGGAGCAGGACAAAGATGTGATAGGCTATGCCAAGGTCATGCGGGGGCTCTGTTACCTCTAAGGACCAAGGTCTTCCTCTACAGGTGAAGATCAATTCATAAGGCCATTAAGTCCATGCAGACAGCAGATGACCTCTCTAGCCATCTTCAAGCTGTATTTCCTCTAGTTGTGTAACGATTGTCTCCACAATGGTTCGTTCCAGGAAGGGTGGTGCTCACCTGGCCGGTGTCAGCATCCAGACCAGGGAACAACAACAGTACCACACTCGGCCTCGGCAAAACTGGGACGTGCAACTTGGTTTGCGAGAGTCCAACTTTGGGACTCGCAGTCTTCACCACAACCTGCCCTGTGGTCTCCTTTTTGTCCCCTCAGTTGATATTTTCCAGGCCGATGGATCCCAGCAGGACGGTGACACACCATTAGCAGCCTTGTGCTCCTTGCTAAATGCCAGTAAATTCGCCAGCAAAAGCAGGCAATCATTCTGGGCAGCTTAATCTTTGGCTGCTTAAATTAAGATCTTTTACAAGGGCTTTATTTTCAAGGAAAGAGTGATCAGCTTGTCCTGAAAATGAGATTCTTTTAAAGTGTTTCATCTGCATTACCCGCTTTTGACACGTTTGACGTGATGGAAGTCCTGTTGGAGTACGTACTTAGAGGGTTTGCTGTAAATTCTGGGCAGGCTTCTCAGGGAATGGATCTTCAAGTTAATCCCCAGTCTGCTACTGACGGTGACCCACCTCTCTGCCTTCTGCAAGCAAATAAAACCTGAATTTGTTTTTACGTTCCCATCCCTGTGTTCTTCTTTGCAATTAAGCGCTGCATTTTTTTTTTTTTTATGGCTGTGTCTAATGCCTCGGTGTAAAATATATCATTCTAAGGCAGAAATAAGTGATGGTTTCGCATGTATCCCTTGGAGTCACCAACTAGCCAAGAAGCTGTCACGCTGGTTGAGCCAATATGGCATTTGCTTGGGACTTGTTAACCATGAAAGCAATCGCATCCTATTTAATCAGGGTGAGAGGGAAAGTTGATACCTTTGTGTTCAATAAGGAAGTAACAAAAATAATAATAGCTATCTGTGGTGAATAACAATCACGGACACCCCACAACCCGCCTATCGGGAAACGCCAGCCAGGTGGAAAATGCAAGTAACAAGCATTTTACATATTCCAATTTGTTCTTCCATTTTCCCCTGTTTAATAAGGGAGAGAAAGCGCGCTCTGTGCAGAATGGAAAAGAGAAATCAGGCAGCAACGGTGCCTTTCCCAGTGTGCACCACTAACAGATCTGTGGTGGATGGAGCTCCTCCCGTGTCCCAGCAGGCATGACAGTAACTGTCACCAATCACAAGTAAAACTGATGTAATTAATAGTGGGGGCACCACCATCTTTCACTCTCATGCAGTTGGCATTTAAGCGGGACATTTAAATAATAAGAATCTTAATTTCTTGCTTGACTTGGGCTGGGCTTGGTGGCACCTAAAGTAATCCTGCCGCAGAGCTGGAGGACCTCCTTGGGGCAAAGCTTAACCACAGGGACACTGATTCCTCGTGCGGAAAGCTGGGGACCACTTCTACGCAATCACTATTGCCACAGCCAGGACCCTCACTGCATTCTGGATCCATAAATTATCTGTGTCCTTTTTATTTATTTTTTTTCCCTTGAATTAAATGGAAGCTGCAGCAACAAGCTCAAAATGTTGGTATTATTTATTATACCTAGGTGGGGGGTTAGAGCTTCTTTTATCGCAGTGTAAGAAATACACATCAGCAGATTTGACGCAAATCCCTGGCACTCCAAAAGCTGCACGAAGACCTCTGGCCTCCAAAAAGCCCGGTGCAGGGGAGGACATGCTACAAGAAATGGGATGGCAGATCTGGAGGTGGAGGGAGAAGGGAGGGAACGAATGAGTCAAGAAGCCCATGTCCTGCGTCCTTGCCAGTCCCATCGTGTTGCTGAGATATCACCATGCTACAACCCATGGTGGGGCTTACCCAACGTGTTTCTGGCCTCCAGGGAGCCCAGCCAGGGTGCTGAGTGTCCAGCCCTGAGCCCCACGCAGGGTGATGGGGCGTAAGGAGCCTTCCCCTGTGCAAAAGTGAGAAAGCTCCGACAGATCAGCCTAGAGTGAAGAGAATTGCAGGAGAGTAGAGAAAGCAAGAGCGTAGCCCTGCCTGCTCCAGCACCGAATCCCTCTCCCCACCGATTGTGTCGAGAACTAGAAGTCTATCACTTCAGCCTAATGGAGCATCATCAACTTACCTCAATGAGGCACTTAATCGAAAGAGCATTTATACCACTTGGATTGCCAGCCGCACTTTATGACAGCTCTTTGCGCAAGAGATGTCATTGTGCATTTACTCCTTTGTTAGACTAGATTGGAGTTATCAGCGGTTGAGTAAACCCTGCCATTCGCAGGAGCACCCTGCATACGTTTGCAGGACAGAAAGAAACAGAAAAGGAAAAAAAGAGAGAGCTGGTAGGGACAGGCATGACTTTGGCGATAAGGAGAGGTGCAACAATGCCATTCTCCAGCAAGACAAGATGATTTGCGCTGTATCTTTATCTTAATCCCCATGATGGGCTGCATTCAGACCACCATCGGTGGTATCTGTGTTTAAGCAAAAAATAAGTAATTCAGTGCAGTTACCATATAGGACTGAACACGATTCTTAGTGCAGCGAACAGAGACATCTACATATAATTTTCTGAATTTGGCCCTTGTTTCTTGCTATGGGCTGTACAACAAGCTGTGGCTGACAGCTCGTGGTAGCAGGTTCCCAATGTCCATATCCGTCTCTTGGCCTGCCCCAGTAGCGCGTGTCCCATCCACCTGCAGTGCTGCAGTAGATGTGAATACAGCACCACGCTAACTCACACCAACCTAAGAAACATCCCCCATACCACACAGGCTGCCTTTCAAAATAAGGTATAAATAACTTATTTACAAATACAAAGAGGGGGAAGAAAAACCTCACAGTAGAGAAAGAGAGCTACAGGATACAAGAAGGTATGAGTCCATTCTGCCAATTCCTGTAAGGAAACAATAAAAAAAATAATAATAATAAAAGAAGTAATAATTGATCTTCCTTCCTGAAAGCGGACTGAGACATATCCTGAGTTGGAGGAAGAAAATTCAGAGCAAAATATTCTGAAGAGAAAGAAGTTAGATTCAGAAAAAGTGGTGGTGATTCTGCTGAGTTTAGGAGAAGGCAGTTACTTTATTTACCTAAAATTTATACCTGTCGTAGCTACTGGATTACACTTAGGTAAATTCAGAGTGAGTGCTGAAAAGACATTGCATTTGTATACAGGGCTGAATAAGCATTGCTTAATCCCTCGGCAAACCCAATTTACACGGGACTCGTCCTGTGGATTTACCCCTTTTGGTGCTGCAGCGTCAGATCAGATGTCTCTCCAGACCACGCTGCACCCAACCCCCGCCCCACCCCGAAACACGGAGAGCAGGATCCATCCCACCAGCATCGACGAAAAGAGAGGCACCTTCAAAAGGCAAATCACCCACCGGTTTAGGGTGGGGTGAAATAACCCTCTAGAGAGGCCTCACCATTGCAGGGGTCTAGATGGCAGTTTTAGACGAGCACGTGCAATTTAGACGGCAAAAATCAAACGCAATGGACAATCTGAGTGTTTACTTCAGGTCTTACAGCCTCCAGGAGCGTGGCGAAGACAGCGAGCAATGTCAACCGAGGAGCCTCCGCCTTGGGATGAGACCTCCGTTGAGCATCAGCGCCCAGCTCTCAGGACAACCTTTTTGCTGTCTGGGTTCCTCTTTCTCCCTAGCGCTCTTTGCAGCGAGCCGCGAGGCCTCTTTTCCAACAAACCCAACAGGTTTTCTCTTCAGCTTGCAAGTCCCTTCCTGCAGGTAACACTGGAAACATGCCCCATCTCTTCAGTGTCAGCAACCTGCTGTGGGGCACCCCTGTTAGCCTGGGGAAAGCTCTAAAACCGGGCAGAAAACGCGGATCCCAGTTCCTCAGCGTGGTGGTGAGAGAGGGATGGATGGGGGAAGCGCGCCTGGTGGCCCAGGGAAAAGCTGGTGGGAAGACAGCAGTTTTCACACTAACCCGCAGGGGGTTTATTTGCCTCTGTTGAAATCCAGTGTGTAATTAACTGATCTCTGATAACATTTGCCTTGTCAGGATAGAATTCAGATCTTATCTTGTCTGACAGCAGCGTTTATGGTGTTAATGCCGGGAAAGAAAGGGGGAAGCTGTAATTGTCGAAACCCTATTTAATTTGAGGATTCTGTTATCTTGTCACACGGGCTGAGATTTCACTAATAGATTCTGACTCCGGGAAAATTATATGCTCAAATAGATGGGATTTTAAGAGGCAAGATCCCATTGATATTTATGTGAAAATACAGTAAGCTGCATTGAACGTTCAGAAATGTGCCTTTGCTTAGAAAAACTGCTAAAGCTAAGGGTGGCCAAAGGACCCAACCAAGAGCCGCATTCTCCCACAGTGGCCCAGGACATTGACAGAGGGTCACCAAAGCAGATGGAGAGTGGTCCAAGGAGTTTTGATGGGTCAGAGGGAGCCTTTGCCCCCATGAATCCATGAGCACGGGACTTGCTGGCACAGACCAGAGAGCCATGATCTTTAAATGGAGGTCCTACAAGCCCTCATACAAAGTTTCCAAGACATCAGCTGTGACTTGGTTATCCTGGCCAAGGTCTCACCATACTTTTGGTTTAATCATGGATTCTTTTTGCAGTTTTTAAAAATTGTTTGCCGTTGCTGTGCCTTCGCGTAGGAACCCTCTCCTCTGGTGCACAAAGGGAATTTTGCCACCCTAAAATGAAGATAAAATTGTAAAAACATGCCCTGCCAGAGGAGAATGAGAGAAGAGAAATAAAGCCAACTGCCAACCATGTCCCATCAGTGGGCGGTGCAGCGTCTGCTCCCAGCATAGTATGGCAGGGGCAATGGTGAGCACAGACCAAGGCCACCACTGTCACCCACCCCAGGCTGGAGAGATGTCCCTCAGAGGAGAGAGCCTGTGGGGAGGCACTTGCAACCACCACGAAAGTATGAATCCCATCTGCCACCTGCATGTCCACCACCAAGCCCAGCTGCTTCCACATCCCCAGGGCACATTAGGAGGTGGTTGCATGGAGGCGCAACAGTAACCCCTGCCAGACTCAGCATCACCTGATGGATCCCTGATGTGGATCTAGCTTGGGTTTATAGGCAAAGTCATTTGCCTAGAAGAACAAATGCTCACAGAGTATCTACAATACCCTTTACGACCATGTTAGCTAATGGATGATCAATTATTTCTATTTATGACAAAATCATAAACTATATACACTACAGAAACCCATTGCATCTTCATCAAGACTATTGATTATCTTGCAGCTTGCTAACAAGTATTCTTAGGACACCCCCCCCTTCCCTTCAGTCCAGCCTGACTCCAGCACAAATCTTGCAGAAACAGATGATTTGCGCGTGTCGTATGTGCATGTGCCTGTGCAAGGCTTTGAAAGACCCTGCTTGCACTTGAAAAATGTTTGCCTGGAAACCAAACTAGTGATAAAGCCGCCTGTGCTATCAGCCAGGAGCACGAAGCAGATGTCTGCTCCATAGCACTGAAATACTCAGGTCCAATAGCATAATCCAGCCATGCTGGATTTACCCAACATTTTTATCTTCCTTGCTGTTTTTTCCCCCTCCTCTGTGTAAGATAAGAGGAACACTAAAAAATAAATAAATAAAATAAGTGCACAAATAGTCTTTGTTAGTAGATTTTGGAGGGCTTTTATCATTATTATTTATTTACTTATAGCTGATTAATTCTTATCGGTGATGCCAGCTGTCAGCAAGACAAATGTGACACCCCATTAACACCTGATTCCCCGGGAATGCGGCGCAGATGAGTGATGTTGTTTTGGTGAGGCACCCGTTTGGTTTGGCTCGGTCCCCGAGGTCCTGGCTATCTTCCTTCCCCAGGAGCACCCCCAAGCAGGGATGCTGAGGGACCTGCCCAGACTCCCCTTCCCTCTCTCCCTGCCTCCCATATTTTCCCTCGAGAAGGGAGAAGGTTGAAATCTCCCTGCTCTTGGACAGCAAACAGGAATGTGAGAGCACGTTCTGTGATTTTTTTTTTGTGCTGTGGCATCTCTGAGTAAGGGCTTTGCAGGAGCGACAGAGGACATGAGGGACTGAGCTCTGACAAAGCCTGACCGAGACTGGCTGGAGCCCAGCCCAAAAGCCGCACTTGGCTGAATTTCAGCCAGAGCTTCCCACCAAAGCTCTGTCCTCGTGACTGAGTTTTGGATGTTTTGCCAGCCCAAAGGGCTTCCGAGGACCAGGAGTGCTAGAGAAAAGGGGAGGACAGATGCTGCCACAGCACTCAGTGCTTCCCGTAAGTCCTGCTCCACCTTTCTGAGCTCTGTGCTAAGCCATTTTTAAGCCATTTCTCCCCACAGCACCCTGGGGAGAGGGAAGGATGATCTTAAGCACCTGTGCAGAGAGGGAGAACATATCCTGCGTATGGTCTGGAGGGTTTTTTTCAGACCAGCCCCTCTCCAAGGCTGTCTGCTCGTGTCTGACAGAGGGACATAATAGTGGCTGCTGGTAAGGTCAGCCCAGTGTCTGAGGACAGATCATGAAGGGGAGAGGCAGGTGGGAACAAAAGGACATTTTTTGGTTAAATACCTGTGTTTCTGAGACATTTACACCCAGCCAGATTGATGTGTTTTTCCACTGCCATCATGAAAGTGCTGTAAAGCCCCAGGTCCATACGAGCACCACGTCACACGCTCATGTCTCAGCAGAAACCGGACCGTCTGCTCACAGCCCAGATCAGACGTCACGGCTGCTCCCAGCCAGGTGGACGCTGGAGAAGTCTGGGGTCGGGGAACATGAAGCCATATGGTAACAAGGCTGGAATGGGCGGGAGTTCACCTCCCAAATACTGGGATAAGCACCATGGAGTCTTCAGCGTGCAGGGAGATGGGGCTCTGGCTGAAAGGGAGGGTCTCCAGTTCTTCCCCTTGCTTTGTCCAGAGGGGACATTGAGCTCCGTAAGTCACACCATCAGTCCACACTCCCTGTTTGTCACTGCATCTCATCTCCTTGTCCCCTGGTCAAGCAAAGACTGTGCCCCTCTTGCCTGGGCAACCACCGAGGTGAAGCAGGTGCCCAGGTCCTACACGTCCACTGAGGTGCTCCTCTGCCCATCCCAGGGGTGACATGGGTGACATTGCCCTTAGCAGTGGGGACATCAGCACTGCTGGAACACGCTGCAGGGCGACTGCTGCTTTCATCTCTCTGTTGCTTGTGAGGGTGGAGAGGCTGATACGGAGAGGGTGATGCACGAATGTGGATGGCAGAGAGAGATTCCATTGTGCAGAACAAGTCCCAGGGGCTGTGTTGCTCCCACAAGTAATAACTTTCCCCTCCTGCCACCATCCCTTTTGGAGATGATGGGGAAGGCACCTCTGTGAGCTGCAGCAGGAGGAACTGGGACAGAGGGATGATGCAGTCCCTGCTAGGATGCGGGAAGCTGTCGGGACAGGCTCTGCAGTGGTTACAGACCTTGTTTTGATTTTTTTCCTCCCTCTCTGAGTCTGTTGAGAAATGGCAGCTAACGGAAAACAGCTCTGGGGCCTTTCTTTAATAAGCAGTTTGGACTGATTTTTCCTGTGTAGTGTAGCTGAATTTCTCCTTTAAGAAGAAAGGAGTGGAGCTCAGGTCTGGGAAGTGGACAGCGTCCTGCAAAGGGCAGCTCGCTCGGAGCGCCCATGCTATGCCTCACGCTGGCTACTCCTGGTAGGAATTGCTCTCCGCTGTTTCCCCACCCTCTCGGGTGCTAGTAGGACAACGGTGGATGTTGCCAGGCTGCTCTTCTAGGCAGACAGCCTGTACGAAAACTGCAGCAGAGATATCTCAAGGATTTTGTGTCATTTGAGCAGATTTGATCAGGCTCCTGCCTAATTTCAGACAGCTGCTTTTGGGCACATGCTTGCCCAAGCACAGGCAAACATAACTCAAGCATGGAGGGGCTCCAGGCTTGACCGACAGCATAGCAAGAACATCTGACCTTCCCAGGCACCTGATCCTGGCTGGGGGTCCCACTCTGGGGCTGTGCCACAAGACTTCCCTCCTCACAGTTGTCCCGTAAGGAACTTGACAGCCCTGGAGATACCGATTAGCAATGGGCTTTTATGGTTTGCTGGCCTTGAGGAACCCGGGCATAAAGTACCATCTCAAAAACACATTGCAAATCCCATCCTATGCATGAGGATATTGGGCTGACATGGACTTCAAATTAAGCTATAAGTATTATTTTTCTAATTCTAATTTCTAATTCAATAATTTCTAATTATTTTTGTGATGTCAATGGGTACCCTTAGCCAGCTCCAAAAATCCCAAAGTCCATAACTCAGCATGTTTACGCATGTTCCTATTCCACAGCAAATCCATCTGACTCCAAAAAATAGGTTTGGGTTTCAACATTCACTTTATGCTGCGCTGAATCAGTCCTATTTCTTGTGCTTCCACTTCTCCGAGTCTCTAATTAGAAGACAAATATTCATCTTCTTCACCTAGTCGCTGCGAAGCTTAACACCTTCATGTTTGTTTGCAAAGTGCTTTCAGATGCTTGCTTGAAATGTGTTTTAAAAGTTCAGCTTAATCTGTGTTATGATTCTTACATCCAGAGCCTTACAGATGGTGGTTAGAAATGAGATTTCTCTCGGTTCTGCATAAGAGTTGTCATAGCACAGAGTCCCCCCTGTGCTGAGATACCACTAACGCTGCTTGTGAACTCTGCCTAGAGACAATTGGGGGGCCAAATATTTCATACTGTCCCCCAAAAGCATAGGGCAGCCTCCCATCCTTTTCATAGCCTGCTGTGAAAGTGGGCTGCTTGGCTTCAACGCCCTCTCCTACCTCCACACGGCCGGGGATGTGCCCATCCTCACTGTCTTGCCAAGAGTGCTGGTGGATGAAAGTGCTGCTGCCCCTTGAGTGAAGGCTTGAGACGATGCTGCTTTTGAAGGAGGCAGGGTAGTCCTCGTGGGTTAGGGCACCTGCAGGCTCAACTCCTTTCTTCCCGCTTCTCTTCTCACTTTAGCCTTTCTGTGGCTCAAGGAAAGAAGGTATGCTGCTTCCCTTCATTGGGGTACACCTTGGGAACTCTAAAAAAAAAAAAAAAGAAAAAAAGAAGTATTGCTGCAAACCTCGTTGACACACTATTCACAGGAGGCATCCATTTAAGCCACTTGAAAGTCAACAGGGCTCGAGCTCCTCGGCTCTCCAGCCACTGGGACAAGGCAGTGCAGCAGCCCAAGTGGGACTCAGTGGGACACACGGCCAGGAAGCTGATAGAATAGAATCATAGAATCATAGAATAATTTGGGTTGGAAGGGACCTTGAAGATCATCTAGTTCCAACCCCCCTGCCATAGGCAGGAGCACCTTCCACTAGACCAGGTTGCTCAAAGCCCCATCCAACCTGGCCTTGAACATCTCCAGGGTGAAGAGAATTCATAGAATAGAATCATAGCATAGAGTCATAGAATCATTATGGTTGGAAGAGACCTTCAAAACCATCAGGTCCAACAGTTAACCCAGCGCTGCCAAACCCACCACTAACCCATGTCCCTCAGCACCATGTCTACCCGTCCTTTAAATACCTCCAGGGATGGCAACTCCACCACGTCCCTGGGCAGCCTGTTCCAATGGTTGATAACCATGTCGGTGAAGATGTTTTTCCCAATATCCATCCTAAACCTCCCCTGGTGCCACTTGAGGCCGTTCCTTCTTGTCCCATCGCCTGTTCCTTGGGGGAAGAGACCGACTCCGCCTCGCTACCCCCTCCTTTCAGGGAGCTGCAGAGAGCGAGGTCTCCCCTCAGCCTCCTCTTCTCCAGGCTGAACACCCCCAGGTCCCTCAGCTGCTCCTCATCAGACCTCCAGACCCCTCACAGCTTCGTTGCCCTTCTCTGGACACACTCCAGCACCTCAATGTCTTTCTTGGGGCCCAAATCCAGGGAAGGGGAAGCAATGGGAGACACCTCCTACATCCTGCTCTCAGCAGCGCAAGGAGAGCCGGGCAGCTAAATTGTGTGTGCTGCCTGCAGATTTTGTGAGTGACTTTTGCGTCACGGAGTGAGTTTTAAATAGCCTTGGGCACAGCAGTTATTTCCTTTATTGGGCTGAGGAAATCAGGTTCAGGATGGAGGTAGCCTGAACTGGTAAAAGGCAGGGAACAGTGATTCGCAGACAACTTAAGCAAGAGGAGATTTCATTTTCATTGGAAACATGTCAGCATTTTGGCACAACACCCTGCTTGAAAACAAATGAAATGTCAACCAAAAGCCAAGGATTTTTTGTTTTCCCAATGAAATATTGAAATTTGCAGCAGGAAGCAAGCAGATCTCATGGAAAAATAAAAAAAAAAACAAAAACCACTGTGTCAAAAACTTAACGAATTCCAGCCTTGGTAGGGAAACCTCCTGAGCACAGTCCCCTCTCACAACACCATCACCGGTGTCTCCCCCTGCCCGCGGTGTTGCCCTGTCCCGGCAGAGGAGGTGCGGTGCTCCGGAGGAGGATGCCGAGAGCTGCATCCCGGGGGCTCACTCGACGGAAAAGCATCACCGCAGCCTAAACGGCCGTGTCGCAGCAGGCGGGCACGGGCTGATGGGCAAACCTTGTAAGAAGTTGTAAGTCGTATGTCTTCAGGCTGACTGTTCATGTCTTTTTTTCCCTTGGGGAAGAAAAGCCTGTTCGTTAAGAGAGTTCCCTCTAATTCCATCGAGACAAAAATTATGTTAAACTCTCAGGAAAACCTATTTTGCTCTATCTTCAGCTGCTTGCTTTTTACCAGTTCTCTCTCTAATGGAATTAGCGAGATACTTTTGAACAGCACAGAGCCTTATCTTAACCTTTGCTCTCTTTTTGGAAATGATTTAGTGCAGTTCTCTTATCTGGACAGAATTAAAGGCCTTACAATGTGTTTTTCCACCGCTATCCGCTCCTCCCCACCCCCTCCAAAAACGCTACAGACTTTAAATCATTAGGAAAAAAAGAAAAAAGAAAAAAAAAAAACAAACCAACCCTTTGATTTTGAAAGCAGAAGTTATTCCCAAGAAAAGCTGATTGGTAAAATATTGTCCTTTTGTGAAGGGGGGTTGGAAAGTTAACGAGCCTTCCCCGGGCGGCTGGCAAAGAAACCTGGAAGGAAACAAAAGCTGCTCATGGGGCAGGTCTGCTGGAAAGTCTCTGAAAAATGGCCTGAACTGCAGATTAACTGTGTTTGGTTTGTGTTCGGTATTGTCTCGCCTGCTTGCCGTGGGGGCTGATGAGCCCTTCGCTAAATGCGTGGAGCTATTTGCTTAGCTGTGCTGTTGTTTCTCTAAGTCCTTCCACTTAAATGCCTCTGTTTTGTAACTTTTCATTGAGTGTTTTTTTCGCTGCGTGG
Source organism: Himantopus leucocephalus (assembly GCA_003993805.1). Classification (NCBI taxonomy): domain Eukaryota; kingdom Metazoa; phylum Chordata; class Aves; order Charadriiformes; family Recurvirostridae; genus Himantopus; species Himantopus leucocephalus. The sequence goes on from RSEF01000023.1 coordinate 2,417,074, forward strand.
CTTTAGCGCAGTCGGCATTGCTGTGGAGGCAGTGTTGGCTCATGAATAAAGCGCTACATTCAAGCAGAATTTAAGATATGTGCCTCTTCCCTTTCCTGTTTGTCTCCCTTATCTGATGGATCAGCTCTGTTATTGTACGAGGCTTCAGTTCTGAAATGCAACCCTCTCTGTTGCTGGAGAGAGCGGCAGAGATTTGGGCAGGCGTTGCTCACCTCTTCTCACTCTCTCTGTTGCTGGAGAGAGCGGCAGAGATTTGGGCAGGCGTTGCTCACCTCTTCTCACTGCGGGGCTCGGAAAAACTGCCTGAGAGCATTTGATTTGCAGCGGTTAAAGAGCCTCTCTGCTCCTCGCTCCAGCCCTAGCCTGCAGGGTGATCTCAGCCACATCAGCTCACCTTTTCCCATTTCTTTTCCCGCGCCATCTTTTGACTCTCTAGGTTGGGAAATCCGGCGCTCTGCCCTGACACTCGCCACTCGCGCTGTCGCATGTGGCCGGAGCAGAGCACGATGGGGGGTTATGGTGACGTGAGGCAGCTGTGACGAGGACACAGCAATGGGAACGTTCCTGGGGACTCAGGCAGTGCCAGCAAGGTGCTGCAGAGCATCCTTCTGGCCAGGGCAGCCTCCAAGCCCAGACCTGCAACAGCACCATGGGGACCGTGTCGGGGATGTCCGGGGAGACGCTGGGTGTCGGAGCCGTCCTGCGCAGCTCCCAGAGGGCTCCTTTCATGCCAGGCTGTGCTGTCCTCCCAGGTCAAGCGTGGGCTGCGTTCATGGGTCACTGGGCACCCTCCTGGAGCCTTGGGAGCAGGCTCGGGCTCAGTTCTCAGCAAAGCAGATTTAACATGAATTGCGGCTTTGTTTCCCAGGCCAGGAACGCTCTCGGCAGCTCTGCTGAGCACCCCCACAGCCTGCCCTCCGCTTCGCTTAGAAAAACCCTTCTGGCTGGCAGCAGAGCCTGGCACCATCAGGACAACAAGTAGAGGTTTTGGTTATCCAGCTGAAAAAAACAACCAAGAGCTAATCCCGTGCATTTGCCAAACGTTTGCAGGATGAGACTTATAGAGAGGAGCTGAATAGGAGTATCCTGCACCCACAGCCCATCAGGTACCCACTGCTTTGCCCCAAGTCCTCGTCCTCCCCATTTGCGCTCCTGGTCCTCACAGTTCCTTGCAGGGAGCATCATTTCTGGGCATTTTTGTACAACGCTTAGCACAGAGGGGAATTGTGGTCGGTGACGGAGGAGTCACCACAATTTATTTAATAAATATGAGTGCACGGAGGGTGGCTGCTGAGAGGGTCACCTTGAGAGCTGACCCAGGCAGCACAGCCCTGGTCAGGTCAGTAACGCTCACGTGCAAAATGCGTGTGAAAACAGTCAGGAGAGTTAAATACCAGATGTCAGTAGATGCTTGATGGAGTCGTTAGCGAAAGCAGTGAAGTGGGCAGCGCTTGGGGGAATTAATGAAATCGTTCAGCCCTAACGGCAGGAAGAGGGGAAGAGGGACGGCGCCTGGGAAGGGATGATGTGAGATTTGGAAAGAAATGAGGAGTCAATGAGGTGGAGAGGTGCGGAGAGGCCACGGCGGAGGTTTCTGCTCTAATAGCAGGAAGGTGGGGTGGGAGAGGAGGCCAGGACCCAGCCACAGCCCGGGGGGTGCGAGGGGTGATTTGGAACATGATGGCCTGAAACGGAGAGCTGAAATGCAGGCTCAGCTCGGGGGCGGTGGGGCAGCAAGGAGACACCTCTGGGGCATTGCGCAGATGCAGAACTTCAGAGAAGTAGAAGTGAAAAAAACCCAAAGGCCAAAGCAAGCGGGACCCATTGCATTCAGTTATTAAATCTGTTTCAACGAGGGATGACCGACCAAGGCTTCCGTGCAGGTTGTGAATTATCGGGGTTTTTTAAAGAACGCATCTTCGGACACACACAAAACCAGCAAGAAAGGTTTGAAGCTTTTTCCTAGAACAACCCCAGCAATTTGAATGATGACAGAAAGACAAAGGGCACAAATCCAGGTGGTAAATCAGTCCAGAAAGAGCAGCAGAGAGCCACAGACCTGTTCTCCTCTTCCCCCATTAAGCGCTTTTATAGCCCAGGCTGGGGGCAGATGAATTTGCATTTAAACTTTCCTTCCCCCTCCGAGGTGGCACTTTCTACCTTATGCTTCTTTGAATCAAGAGATGCAGAACTGCCAAAGGAAAATAAAATAAAATGTCATCTTTTTTTATTTAATATTTAACTGCTGCTTAGACTCCTCCAAGAAAAGACCCTGATATTACTGTTTGGATTGAATTATGATGGCTCCGCCTGAAAGTTATATATTGCTGGTGCTCCATTATTCATTAATCGTAGCTTTTCCTGTCAAGATCAACATGTACTTCTCAGCTGGTGCCTTGACTGCGTAATGCCTCAGATAGGGAGGGAATGTAAAAAAGATGCCTCTTAATTGTTTGGGGATTTCAGACATGGCTTTTAAAATGTCAGTGACGGTTCCTGAAAGATGGCATCCTTTTCCCTATGAGCTCTAGATTGCCAACAGATGTTAACAGCCCCCGGCTCCACCCGATACTTTATGAACTATGGAGAAAGTAAACAATATCAGGATACAGGCAGCAAGGTCTGCTTGTAAATTCATTCCTGGGGAGCAGCAAAAAAAACCCAAACCCGGGGATTCAGAGCAGCCTGCAACACCGCTCACTGTGCCAAGGTTGAAAAAGATGTTGGGCTTTCAAAGAGTGATGAAGCTGCATCAGATGGGGAAGTTTAGGGGGAAGAAAATAAATTTAGGGCATTTTCTGGGCTGCTTTCTGCTGCAGCTCGAGGGTGAGTGCTCCTGGGTCAAATCCTCCCTCTCGGACAGACCTCACCTGGGTGAGCCACTCGGCATCGCTGCGGTTCACCTCCTGCGCTGGGGGGCGAAGGTGTTGGGGATCAGACAGCAGACGTGGTCTGCAGGAAGGCATGCTCCATCCTGGAAATTTTGGACTTGTTTTCTTGCCATTTTTTTCCATCAGAATTACTGCTATTTTATTCCTTAATCAGCTCTTCAGGATGCAGAGTTCTCATCAAACCTTAACTTCCCAGTTTTGGACAAGTCTTGTTTCCAGTGTGAAACTACCAGCACAACTCACACCAGTGTTCAACAGGGAAGAGGGCAGAGGAGAGAAGGGTGAATGTGCCCGTGGGCAGAGCAGCTCATGCTTTCACCTGCGCAGCTGGAGTTGGAGGCTGGTGCGGGATCCCAGCGCTTCCCACCCAGGCCGTCCTTGGGCAGCAAGCCGATGTCTGTGTGTCTGTCAAGACATGCCATGAGCCGAGAGCTGCTCAGAGGAGACATCCCACCCACCAGCCCTTCTCTAAGCTGCTGACCAGTGTCAGTGTGTTGAAAAATGTTGTTCTCCTCTGCTTTCTGCAAGCAGGATGCTCTTCAGGACATAAGATGGTGCAGCCAAGAAGGAAAAGAGGTTTCCAAGAAGGAAAAACTAAGGGTTTCAGCAGAGCTGGAGCGAGTTAATAACTTGTACTGAGGATGAAGAACATACCCCTGTGATAGCACCCAAAAGCCACAACAGCGCGTGGGTCCGCAGCCTGCAGCATCCTCGGTGCGTGCACACAGCAGTGTGTTGTGTCTGTACCTGAGCGCTGCCTGCCTTGGGAGCAGCGGCGACTGGGAGCTCATCTGTGTGGCCGCAGTGCTACAAGGCACGCGATCTGCTCCGCTCCGTCCTCCGCCCCTCCGCAGGCTTTGCTCTCCCTGCAGGCAGCGATAGGAGGGCAGGGCTTAGCTGTGCCCCCTCCCTGAAGGAAAACATAATGTCCCCAAATGTCCCTCGGACACGGAGGCTATTTCCGCAGTCACTGAACATGTTTATTATAGGGCAGACGGGAATCTAGTATTCAGTGGCAGCCCCGTGCTCCCCTCACTTGTCCTTCAGTTTAATGGGATACAGGCATAAATCATAGATCTGATACTGCACATGGGCTCTGGCTATATTTTTTTTATAAAGAACATTTGCTCTGATTTATAGAGCACTGGGTTTTGAATTAGTCTAGCTTGAAAACTGAATCAAATCTTTCCATCAAGTCTGTTTTTTTGCATTATGAATGGCTTAGCTGTTTAGTAATGGAATGCCAATCAGCCATTGCTTCTCTCCATAGGCAATGCTGAGAAGATCATTTTGGAACATAGACTCTGTGATTAACTGAAATGAACTGTAAAATTGTATTTTGTTTAAAGCTTTTTCTTTTGCTGGGAGATTCCTGAGCGGATTGTGGAGTCACCTCTCTGGTGGCGTGAAGGGGGTTAAAGGAGGAGCGGGGCTTGGAAGGAAGATGCAGTGCCTGAACTGGCCACCTCATCTCTGCCAGAGTTTCCTCATATGTAAAATAAGGATGAGCTTTTCCTAAGTTGCAGGGATGTCTTAGCAGTTAGGCCCAGATCTGAGATTTGGCCTACAAACTTGCACAGAAGGGTAATAGCTTTTTCCTTACTTTAAGAGCAGACTGTTCTCCCTGCTTGGGGAAGGCGAACCGTGTAGGCACGGCACTCCTGGCACGCAGATTGCTGGAGCCAGCCATCATCTTGGCGAGCCTGTATCCCCTCGTAAACCTCAGCTGCACTTGGAGCTGCTTTCTGGCTTTGCAAGGCGAAAAAGATGCGACGCAGACCCGTAGAAGCCGTGCTGCGCACACAGGCCCGCGCGGGGCTGGCGCTGCTCCTCGGCGCGGCTGTAGATGCCGGGGGACAGGCACGAGTTAGAGGGCAAGCAAAAAAATGAGATGCATGGTTACCGCTCCCCCCACCACTCTCAAAGCCTGGCTTCATAAAGAGCACTGACCCACGGATACGAGCAGTGAGCCCGAGCTGGTCCAAGACCATCAACCCACAGTTTCTGCACCCACCTCAGAGCTTCCCTGGAGCTCCAGCAGCCCCTGCGGAAGTCACGTCCCACCCTAGCATGGAAGATGACAAATGCTCAGAAACCCCTCGTCTCCCCAAGTCAGTCGGGCTGCTGGTAATTATCCTCCCCAACAAAAGTGCACGCCTTCTTTCTGGTCAGAATTCGTCAAACTTCAGTTTTAATGAACCTTTCTCCATGGAAGGCCCTTGACACCAAGGTGACAGAGCTCTCCACCTTCAACTCATATTTTTGCTTTGTCACATACACAGGAGCATAAAAATAAGCTGGTTTTCAATCAAACAGCCCAAGGTTCTTCAAATCTTTCTTATTCAACCGGAGTGAATTATTCAGTGAATTATTTTGCTGTATTTAATGAGTTCCAGTTTGATTTGACTAAGTATAACTTTACAAACACATTCTCTCTGCTCCCATCCATCTCAACAGCAGCTTTGAGATATTCCTTTAAAGTCATGTGTAGTGGCTTTAGGTTAGGTCTCATTAATACAGTAATGATTTTACTAAAGAGCTCACATGCTAAACCCACTCTGCAGAATACATTAGCAAAATCACTTTAAATGGGCTAAAATAAATAACTTTCTGGAGCTTTCGTGTGCAGCTCCAGAACATCTAAGCAGATACGTACTCGAATGGTTAAATGTAATTCTTGTTTCTGTATGGAAAACTGATGTAATTCCACGTGAGATAATGTCAGTTGAGACAAAGGGGCATGGTTACAGGCTGGCAATGGGGAGGAAAGGGTTCCCTCTCATCTCAGCTACTCTCCTGTAAATTTGGGCATTTTGCCTGATGTTCTTGGTGCCTTGGCTCCCTCTCCCACCCTCCGCTCACCTCCACATCACAGAATCATAGAATCATCTAGATTGGAGGGGACCTTTAAGATCATCGAGTCCAACCATCAACCCAACACTGCCAAACCCACCACTAAACCACGTCCCTATGTACAGACATAAAAACAGTAATTCGGAAAAAATCAGGAGGCAGAAATATTTACATGACTATCAGACTCCAGATTGGCTGGTTTCCAGCAGATTTGGGTCTCACAGGTGACAGTTCTGGTTGAGACTTTTCACGTCATTAAGGCTCCTCTGTCTTCCTCCCCGCCAGCCTGTGCCGCAGCTCTGCCGTCTAATTGAGTACGTCTAATTGATGCTGCGAGCTTCACGCGGGTCATTTGTGGGGACTTTCTCCTCTGCTCAGCTGCTACAGACAGGAGATGGCAGAAAGATCATGAAGATCTGTTCCTCTGTCAAATTTGCTTGAAAATAGCTAATATGTTCAAAAGTTATGGAGATGGTAGAAACCACAACTACACACACACATACACACAGCATGGAATTTCCTTAGGAAAACGGACTAAACATCTGCAGAAAATACTCTCATTTATAAAGTCACGTCTCCGTGTAGGATCTCACCAGGAAGACCGTGTCGGTGGTCAACTGACAGGCCCAGCAGCAACGAGTGGGACTGCCCCTGCCTCAGTTTCCCTCCTGGCAGGGAAGGGATGATGACGTTAACNTTTTTTTTTTTTTTTTTTTAGCTCATTTTGAGACTGACATGTGGAAGAGCTACCTAAGAGCACGGCACTCAGTATTAATTCACCGGTGGCCAATTTTATACCTGGGAACAATATGTGTTTGATTGTGCCGGTGCCAGTAGATTGCATTTCGTAAGGGTGTCCCTGGAAGGTGCCAGAGCTTGGATCTTTCTCAGTGGGAGCAACCATGAGCTGTGATGTATCGCTTCACTCTGGAAACATTTATAGCATGCTCCTCGCAGTGGGCATCTGCAAAGCAGCTTCTTAAGCTTTTATCACAGCAGGGTAATATCGACAACCAATGAACTTTCCCTTTCTGTAGCAGTTAGAGAGGGATAGGTATTAAAATCCTCCACCCCCTCGGCTCCCCGTTGACTTTCATCCGTGCTAAGCAACTGGTTTATCACGGGGTTATGTCTCGCCAGGAGAGAGGTTTTCAGCAAGGCAGTGGAACACGGACGGGGGGCGACACAGCACACCAGCCCCAGGCATCCCAGCCGCTGAGCCTCCGGGGACAGTGCCCTCGGATGGGGGGAAATACCCACAGATTTCCCTAAAGATGGGAAAATCACCTGCAGCTGCAGGATGACACCCAAGAACCCTCTTGCAGCACCCAACCACCCACCTCACGCCCTGCCCAAACTGGTGACTGTCCGGGGGGGTCCACCAGACTGCGTGGAGCTGTGCTGATTTACACACCCCAGGGCACAAAACCGCCAGTTTTGTGTAAGTAAGGGGCCACAAAGGCGTCCTTATTCCAAGGGACTGACAAGTTTGGCTGTGGGACATGGGAAGGAGGAGGCTAAAAAAGTGGAACAAAATAAATTCAAACAAACACAATATGTCACAGAATGACAGAACGGTTTGGGTCGGAAGGGACCTTAAAGACCATCCAGTGCCACCCCCTGCCCTGGGCAGGGACATCTCCCACCAGCCCAGGTTGCTCCAAGCCCCGTCCAACCTGGCCTTGAACACCTCCAGGGATGGGGCAGCCACAGCTTCTCGGGGCAACCTGCCCCAGGGGCTCACCACCCGCACAGGAGAGAATTTCTTCCTGATATCTCATCTCAATCTCCCGTCTTTCAGTTTAAAACCATTACCCCTCATCCGATCGCTACACTCCCTGATAAAGAGTCCCTCCCCACCTTTTCTGTAGGCCCCTTTTAAGTTCTGAAAGACCCCTATAAGGTCTCCCCAGAGCCTTCTCTTCTCCCTTTGATACTTCGCCTGCACTCCGTCTGCCTCTTCCTGTCTGTCTCTTTTCTTTGCTCATGACATCAGCCAAAGGTCATTAAATCAATAAGCAGATTTCCTGGTATCCAACCATTTGGGGTCAGGATCTTTTAATACAAGAGAGGGACTGTGCCCCTGCATATGAGCGCAGCATCCAGCACATCGCTGTATTTATTATCATGATCGTTATTATTGAAATATCACTCACGATTCCTTTATCGATTTTGGCACACAAAGCGGGGATTCAAATCTGTGTTAAAATAACAGCTCCGCTGCGGCGCTCAGTATTGATGGACGCGGAGCAATAACACTTACTGGAATGAAAGGCTCAGGGTGCAGCGGGGTGGCACGGCAGCACTGGGGTAGTGAAGTGTCATCAGTTCGGACCAGGCTCCCTTGCACGGTTTTGGGAAGGCATCTGGAAGAGAAGAGAAGAGGTACGGCGGTGTGATAGAGCTGATGTGATAGTGAATGGTTGTAATTTTGGACTAGGCACTATTGTATGGTTTTGGGAAGGGGTGTGGAAGAGGAGAGGACAAAGAGTTGGAGGGACATCCCAAGTGGGATGCCCACTGGAGATGCATGGTGTGGCGCTCAGCTCTTAAGCATCCCTACATTTGCATCCTTCTCCCTAAAAAATTGGGGAACCTACTGTTTAAAAGCTCCCGGATCACCACTCCCAACGCAGAGTGAGGCTTTCTGCTTCCCAAAAGATGGTCAGCAGGCTGTTGTTCTCGCAGATGAGCACACATCTTTGGGTCCGGCTCCTGGAGCTGCTGCCTTCGGGTGGCTGCAGATGTCTCGGGGGCAGAGCAGGGCCTCAAGAGCGTGCACGCAGGAGGACCGGGATGCACAGGCTCCAGCTGTCCGGTTTGATTCATGCTGCAATTTCAGAGGCTCTGAAATACGGTGTTATTTGTATAGAAAAAGCCAATGCAGTGACTTTCCCAATAACTTTCTGTTGAATGATCCTGCATTCAGGCCGGAGGAAAGGGGACATTAGCAGCTGGCAAGGCAAAAAAAAAAAAAAAGATATTTTTAATTTTACGGGTTTTTTTTCCCCTCCTCTGCCATCTCCGAAGGCAGGGCGTGAGCGAGCAGGGAAGAACAGCGAGGTTGTCAGCAGCCCTGGGCATGGTCAGGGCAGAGCTGTGGCCTCGCAGGGCACAAGGGCAGGACAGGCACGGCTACTCCAAATACAGTGTCCTCTCTCCTTTTCGTTCTCCACATGCGTCTTTTGGGGGTGAATATAACCTCTCTCTCCCCACACTATCCTAAATTCTTTGTCTGTCTCTCTCTCTACTTATGTCTCCAGCTATTTATCTGCTTGCATCGACTAGATTAAATAAAGATTTAGGTGTAAGGACGGATGGAGATGGATTGGTAGAAAGCTACCCAACCATCCATCTGTTCCTCCACCTATCCATCTCGCTTCTTAAATCCTGATACATTTCCCATCATAGGGAGCGAGCTTTCCTCCTAGATGAAGACTGAGGATAGATAGATGGATGGCTAAGTAGATCTTCATTTAATCTATCCATCTATCTATCCTCCCAGACTGACCTATCAGCCCATCTCGCCTCCTAATTTTTTCGCTGCCTGTCTATGCTCAGAAACCCTTATCCATCCAGCTCCCAGTTAAGGATTTACTACATCTTCTCTCCTCAAAGACCAAATGTGTTTGACCCTTTTCATTACCCATAAAATTACTTGCCTTGCTCTTTGTTTTTGCTATAGTTTTAATGGAGAGAAACAGAGCCTGAAAGCTAGCAAATACATAGGCGCTCTCCCCAATTAAACATCGAGTTAATCATCACCAGGAAGACAAGAGCAGCATGCCTGCAGCCGGGCAGGGTGCAGCCGAGGGTACACGAGGGACCCCAGCCCAAAAGGTCATATAAAAAGAAAACCCATAGCTCCCCTAGCATCAGTGGATCACATCCATTTGGATGGCACCGGCTTATAAATTGCTGGTTAAAAGCAGCCCTCCACTGGGCAATTTTCCCATGAAGGAGTGAAGATTTGGTTCTGCAACTTCTTGATGTGGGTCTGATTAAACACCCTGCTTCCATCCTCTCTCTCTCACGCCGTGCCAGGTAATTTATGACGACTCACAACACACTATTGTAAATGTTCCCTATTGCTCTGGCAGCACTCTTCCCTCCCTGGTACGCTATTCCTCCCCTGAAGAGAAATGAGCTCAGCTAGTGACGATTGCTGCTGCCCTGGAAAAGGTTCCAGCGAGACTATATCACACCTTAAAAACCAAGAAAATTAAAGGAGGAGGAGAAAAATATTGACCTGGAGGCCAATTAAGTCCTCAGCACAAGGAGGAAGCTGGGACTTTAGAAAATGTCTATTTGGTAAAACTGAACTTTTGCACGGAGGAACCTGTATCACGCTCCCTCCTTCCTGCCTGCCTCCGGGACAATTTCGTCTTTGTTCATGTTTCAGCCTTGATATTTGCAAAATAAAAGAAGTTTCTGGTTTGAAACGATTCTGCGTTTCACAATGCTGAGCTGATTATCGTGAAATTAATTATTACAAACATAAAGTTAACACGGCAGAAATGGAAACAAAAACCTCCCCAAAATTGCCGAGGGAATTATTCGCACAGATCAAAAGCAATTTACTCTGCCAAGCTTTCATATTGCAAATGGTATTTGAGAGCTCCTCCTTCCATCCCAGCGTGGTCGGCAGAGGAGGTTTGCTGAACTCAAAACATTTGGCAGGGCAGGAAAATTTTTCCTCACCCGGTTTAAGTGTCAGGCTCGTTACTTCGAGGCAGAGGGGGTCTCAGGGGGTCAGGGTGGGTCCACAGAGGGGTCTGCACAGGCCGGACCCACGG
>RSEF01000023.1:2427713-2438910 GCA_003993805.1 Himantopus leucocephalus
TTGATGATCTTAAAGGTCCCTTCCAACCATAACGATTCTATGACTCTATTCTATGAGGCATCAACCTGTTCCCGTGTGCACATCTAATACCAATATTGCAAACTAAGGACCAGAAGCTGAGGGTGGGACTGCCTGGCTGGAGGAGGCAGGAGTGTCACGCAGCAAGGGTGAGCTGCCGTGGGTGCAATATATTCAGGCAACCGCCAGCGAAAATGCCCGGGCAGGCTGGAGGGGTCGGCAGGCACGGCAGGGCAGGGGGAGGGCAACTGCCTGTCTGCAGATCTCCCATCCCAGGCAGTTTGTCCTTCATTTCCTGAGCTACAAATTTACTTGGACACATGTTCTGAATTTAGAAACAAGCACATTCAGTGGAATTCATATTTTATGTGGCTCCTTTTAGGGGCATATTGTAAAAGAAATGACTAAATCTGATTTTTCTGTTCTTTCCATTCTCTTAAAACTAGCTAACGAGCGTCAGGAAACATAAAAGGACCTGCTTAGGCTGTGCTGTGAACCAGAAGGTTCAAGAGCCTGTGAACATCCCAGAATTTACTGTGTGCCATTGAGACATTAAGGGTTAGAAGATGGCTTCTCTTGCCATGGCAGTCCAGGAGAGCTTTACCATTCTCACCCTGAGCCGGGTTTGGGGAGGAATCCAGTTTAATATTATAGACCTGGAGATCCAGAGGTGCGCTCCACCCCTGCTGTGTGGTCCTGGAGATGGGTTTTCCATCTCCTACTTTATTTTTCATTTAATCTTACAAATGGCACACACAGAATTACATCCAAAAAGGTTGAGGCTGTAAAGTCCAGCACTCAGACCTTTGACAGCTCAAATCTGCCATTTTAATATTTGCAGGTATAGAGATATATGCGCATAGATACACTTAAGCTGTCCACTTAGCATTGAAAAAATGTCAGGGCCTTACCTTTGCCGAAGTGACTCATGGTGTTTCGGCTGCCCAGGCGGATAAAGCGGAGACAGGACACAGATGTGCTGCGGCTGCAGGAAGCAGCAACCCCCAAAAACTTCTCCCTAGAAATGGAAGGTCCTGAAAACCACAGCTCCCCTTCAAAAATACAGGCAATATTTGTGCACTTGGTTATGTCTGTATTAATGACTACATTCTATGAGTCTGGAGGGTTGCTTTGGACTGGCCCTAGCCCTGTCCCATGCTCTGGACATCGCTGGGATGCTCCAGAGCACACCTTCCCATGCAGCAGCATTGGGCAGGATCCAGTCCATGCTCTCCAGGGTGTGAACCAGAACACAGCCGATGGGGACAAGGAGGGTGCCTTCACAGTCACATGTTGATCACAACTAAGAGACTGATAGAGTTGTCCCGTGAGGGCCAAGTCACCATCCCTCACCCCCAGCCAAAGCTCGGGGGTTTGGAAATTCAAGTGTGCAAAGTTTCTCTCCACCCTCTCTAATCATAAATCATCCCCTAACCATTTGTTTGGGGAAAATATATAGTTCCTGCCACAACCACTGTGAGATAAAGCATTGTAAGTGCTACAACATGCGGCTAATCCCTTTAATAGATCTCTCGCTATTAATTTCAGTTCTTACTTTGGCTTTGCCAGGCCCTGTCATTACTCCTGGGGATTATGTCTTCAAGGTGGCCTATCTGCTTTATCCAAATACTTTTCATATTTCAGACTCTGGAGTGCACTTCGCAGTCAGCACAAACCGGCCAAACACCTTGCAAAGCCGCTGAACTAGCGAGGCATAAATCTGCCACCCGTCTCGCGGCGAAACAAATGGCTGCGAGTGAAAAGGAAGAGGGCTCCGTACTGTATCGTTTAGCAGCGATGATCTCCACCGCAGCTGCAGATAGGTACGATTTGCTCGTTCATTGAATAGCGGGAAGGCACATTTTCTCAGCAGCCTCATAGGACAGTTTGGAAAAGAGTAACATTGACCTGAGAGTCACCAGAACAAATCTGGTCCCATTTGCGCCCTTATAATTGACCTGCTTGGGCATATTGAAGGTCAGGTGGCAAAGTTTCCTTTCTGATCTAATCACAGATGGATTTTTAAGAGACAACAGAGAGCAACTGAGGATCCTCCATGTCCTTCCCAGAAGTTAACGGGCCCTGACGCCTCTCAACCTGGTGCTGAGAGACACCAGAGCTTCAAGGATGAGTTTCCAGCTGGCGTCTCCCTGTAGCCCTCGTGGGTCCCTGGGCACCAGCGGGCTCCATTTGCAACCCAGCATCTTTCATCCATGCAGAGTGTGCGGCAGGGAAGAGCCACGCTGTTCAACGAGCGTGCCTCCCAGGCGAGGATGAATTTATAGCGACGAATTCTCTCCCGGCTTGGCTTGAACTTGTGCCCAGCAAAGGTGAGCACTGCCTGAGGAAAGGGCAAATGCAAGAATCCGGCGAGGACAGCAGGAACGCAACCTCCCAACAGCGCATTGCAGCCCGTTTTGAAACAACCACGTGCGCTACCAACCAGATCCATCCAGCCAAAAAGCTGCATGGCACCAATTCACGGCTCAGCTCGGGAATATCGGGCCAGGCAGAGAAACTGAGCCCTGGAACCCCTTTTCGAGTCCCTCGTCCCTCGCTCGCTGCCTTTGTTGGGATGCCAAAGCCAATCGGGAGATGCTGAACCTCGTTGGCTTGTGTTCATTTCTGGTAAGTAGTGACTATTAGTATTCAGGCCAAAGACCTCGCAGCATTATACAGTTCAATATTTTCTGCCCCTGTAACAAAGGCAATCCATTTTGCATGCAGAACGCGGGAGTGTAACCTTTTGTTACTCGAGTTTCTTAAATTTTTATCTCAAAAATCAATGAAGGAATTGGAATTCCACATCTCATTTTATGGTCAGGAGAAAAAGAGGGAGAGCACAAGGGAAAATGATGAAAGAGGGGAAAAGGGAAAAAAACCCCACCCTAGCTCATCCAGATATGGTCATAAATTCTTTAACAATTTAATTACTGTGCATTTGTGCTTTGGTTTTAAAGCTTTGAATGAGGGTTGGGGTTTTTTTGTTGTATTTTTTTTCCCCTGCAGAGTCTATAGAATTGCTTGTCTTTTGTAGTTGATCTTCTTGGAGAAAGAAATTATTCTCCATCCAATTAATCTAATTAGAATGTAATCAAGTTGTAGAGATCTGTGCAGCAGTGTGAGTGATTAGGAAAAATTACCTTTCCGCAAAGAGTTTAAATTTAATTTTAGTTCCATAATCTAAAGCCCAAATAAAGGAAAGTGTAATTTGCACTGCAATACTTCGTGCCACGCTGCCTGTTTCCTGGGTGGAAAAGCAAATTTCAGCTGCATTCACAACAAACCACCCTCCTGTTTCACAGCTCAACCCGCGTAAAAACAACGGTTTCCATTTTCCAGAAGGAAATGGGAAGACACGCTCCGCTCACGATCACGCCATGGGTGGCTGAGAGTAGTGCTCCAGCCTAGTGTTTAACCCATTAGACCGTGGCCCAGAGATGCTGCCAGCTGGTGGGTTGCTGGCACCAGGATGCTTTTGCCAACCGTGACCATTGTCGTAGCGTTCAAAGTGACAGTGAGTGAAACCCTGCGGCAAGGAAGAGTCCATGGGAATTTTCTTCTTGTCTACACTCCCTCCCCAAATCAAGAATAAAAATTAAAGACCTCAAATTTATCTGTGCAATGAAATATTTTCAGAATCCTTGCTTGCCTTCACATCTGGAGGTTTCCAGGGCCATAAATAGTTCAGGAAATAGGCAAGAATTAAACTGGCATTTTTTTGTAATTTTCTAAATTATTCCTTTGGCTTTCAGCCTTCCCATTTCCACTCAGCTGGGACATTTCACTGCAGACACAGCTTTTCTTTGCCTCTGGGAAAGGTTTCGGGGGTGGGAGGTGCACCACCACTCTCAGCTCATCAGTGCATCAGCAAAGCTAAGACAAAAAGTGTTGCATTAGGTCGCATTAAATCTCACTGAAGCTGGCGACCAGAATAGCTGCCTTTCACGTTCGACAGCTGTAAGCCATTACCAGCACCTGGATGTCACAAGCCATCTACCCTTTAGAGACCTGGCCCACCCCAAATCTTGCACCAGGCTCTTCTGCTCTACCCCACTAGGCAGATAAAAACCATCCTTCCAAAATTCAGGTTAACTGTCTTCCAGGGACATTCGATCTCAAAATCACATCTCTGCTGAGCTTGGGGCAGCTTCTTAGACAAGATCTCCACTGAACTGAACTGCTGAGCTTCATCCTCGAAATACCGTTCCCGTGTTCACCAGTCAAAACCCAAGCAACAGAAATGATGGACTACATGGATAGACAGGTACGTGCATGCATATATACTCACGTGCGTAGCCTAAAAGGCTAATGAGGGCAATGATCCTTAATACACCCCATGGGAAGTTCCTACTGTCCTTAAGCCAAGATCTGAGGCTAAGAGGTGGAGATGAGGTTAGTCCCCTGTTAGCTGCAGAAATATCCAGCCAAGACTCATTCCTGTTGCCCAGCCAGGGCAAAACAGGAAAAAAAAAAAAGGGAAAAAAATTGATTTTATTGTTATAATTCTCAAATTTATGAATTCCAGAACTTTTTTAACATTGTCTATACTAAAATAAGCACGTCCCACCCTTTTCTTCTTTTTGCAGTATTCTGAAGCATTTTTAGAGTGAAAAATCTTTATTCAACAGAGCTGGGAGGAGTGGGGTGGCTGCCCAGTTGCTTCCACTTCACGTGACACTGATCTCACACACACACACACACACATGCAGCCCTGGCTGTAGTAACAGCGATGGCGATGGGGATGTTGTCCCCTTAGGACCCCCCACATTGAGCAAGACGTGACCGCTGACCTTAGCCCTTGAAGGAAAGGGGTAAAAGAGATGGTGGGAAGGAGAGCGAGAGAGAGGAAGAAAAATGAATTGCTTAAAACTTCTATTACTCTTCATTACCTTCTGCTTTATGTAAGTTCCAAGGTTCATTTACCAGCTGTAAGTAGCCCGGTGCCTTTGTGTGTAAGAGTTGTCATGCCTATTGCTCCCATTAACGTACTGCGTGAAACTAAAGGTATCTCGGCTGGTGCTGCGAAGCCAAATCAATGTAACTAATGTACCTCGTGCAACAAATCCGTAATTGTCCGTTGTTGGACTAGATGGATGGGCTTCGAGTATTTGCTGAGAACAGGGACAGAGAGGGAGATTACTGCCCGTGGGAGCTGGAAGCGATGCTTCCCCCGAAGCTCAGCAGATTACTTCAAAACCTTTCCTCTCTTTGGTCAGACATGGCCAGGTGATGTTTTATCAGTGGCCCGAGGGGTTCATTTGAATGAATCAGTTTCTTTGGGTTTTTTTAAGATTAAAACGTGCTTTTTGAAGAGAACCCTCAAGATTCCTTTAAAAATCTGCTGTGTCTCTGCACAGACCCACTGGTTGGGTATGGCCAGGACAGCCGCCAGCCTGGTTCTGTATAAAAACAGCAGTGAAGTGAGACAGCCTGGTCTGAACGCGGAGGAACATTCATAATTTACCTGAGGGAATATAATTTTTTAATGTCCTTTTTCTAACACATATTTGTAAGCTTGCTCATGCCCTGAGCTCCGTTCCCCCAGGAGGCGGCTTGCTGGGTTTTTTCCTTTGGGCATCTCTTAAAAAACAAAAAGGGGGGGGGGAATTTTTTTAAAGAAAATATGGTATAATATGATATTCAGGTACGGAAAGGAGGGTGGGAGCTGCTAGCAGTAATGGGACAGCCC
The DNA here is from genome assembly GCA_003993805.1 of Himantopus leucocephalus. Classification (NCBI taxonomy): domain Eukaryota; kingdom Metazoa; phylum Chordata; class Aves; order Charadriiformes; family Recurvirostridae; genus Himantopus; species Himantopus leucocephalus. The sequence goes on from RSEF01000023.1 coordinate 2,433,424, forward strand.
GGATTATACGCAGACCCGGCCTTTTCTGGGTTTGAAAGTTGTGAACTGAGGTCTTTGATCCTGCCAGGAGCTCCCCAAGGTTGGTGAGGTCTCCGATTCACTCCCCACCTACCTGTACTCCAGGTACAGCCTTCACGGAAATGAACTGAGTTTTCTGGTCATCAAAATGTATCTATAAATAGGTAGGATTACTCATGTCTTGGAACGCACTATAAATTTTTTGGATTGTCATTCATTAAATGCGTTTCTTCAGAGTTCGCTGGGAGGGGAGGTTGCAATAGGCTGGTCTGTGCGTTCCTGAGGTCTGCTTTTGAGGAAAAGTCCGACTCTTTCATATTTCTTGCCTGTTTTACTGCAGACCCCTCCAAAGAAAGGCTCTGAAGAGCCTCTGTGTCGTGGTGTCCTTCCTTCTTGGGCTGGGCAGCTGGGCCAACACGTGCATCTCACTCCTATGGGCTCTCCTGGAAATCCTAACGCTACAGCAGCAGCAGCACCAGCAGTAGCTGGGGTCTAATTCATGACCCCAACATCGTAGCTATATATAGCTATGGTATGTGCAATAAAAAAAAAATAAAATAACGTATTCCCAAGTCCACCGGTTGGTCTATAAAGTTCCTGGATGAGCCTGGTGTTGTGTGCTGAAAAGGACACAGCAAAAACTGGTCCCTGCCCCAAAGATCTCGAAACCGAAATACATGAGAAGTTCAGAGAGGGAAAGAGAAATAAGCATTGAGAGGGACAGTGATTTATCCAAGGTCACCCAACAAATCAATGGCAAAGGATTTTCCAGCCCCCACAGAAGTCCCTCACAGCACAAAAATGTTTTCTTGTAATGCAAAAAATCCTCTTTTCTATATTTAGCGGCAGAATTACTCCTGGAACACGTTAGTTCTCCAGGCTCCTTGGACAAAATAATGTTATTAGACCGAATGCCAGTGGAGGCAAAGATGATTTGACATTTCATTGAAAATTGCACCCAGAACTATTAAGGAAGGGGAACTTATTTGGATGCGCTGCAGGCACAAACTCTTCAGATTTACACTTTTCAGTCAGAGCTGCCTGCAACCCTCCTGCAAAATCGGAGGAGAGTTTCATACTTTTTTCCCCCCCTCTCTCTCTTTTTACACTGAGACAAATCTCCAGGAAAATTCATTACGCGGTTTAAGTGATGGGATTTATCATTCCATTCAGCTTCTCCAACTCGGAGCTCTCCTCGCTGTCACACCAGTGAGGCAATTCTAATTTGTTTCTTTCATTTTTCCCCCATGAAGTTCGCCTCTGAATGACGGGAAGAAAATAGAGACGAGAGCCTAGCGTGGCTTGGGGCTATACGTAGCGCCGCGGGATGATTTTCTGCCGACTGCTTCGCTGGAGCCTTTGTAAAGGGGAGACACTCCAGGCCAGCTCATGGGGACATAATGCAAACCTCATAGCTGCAATCCTGCCCAGCATTGGCGCAAATCAGAAGCCCAGACCCGTCTATCACCCACCATGGAGGAGGTTTCTTACCCCCGAAGGAGGGCTCCTGGCTCAGCTGGTCCTTGTGTCTGTTGCATTTGAGATCTGCCCATAGTCAGAGCACTTCTTCCCATCCGCTGTCTCCTCCCTGCAAAGCACAAGGGTGAAAACAAAGCCCTTCGCTCCAGGGACAGCTTCACACCTCCTCTGCGAAATGAGAAATCTCTGCTGGGGCACCACCAGGAGGTCACCCTCAGGATGAAAGAGCGGGGAGGAGATGTGCAGCGCCAGCAGCTGACTTAGTCAAAAACGCCCTGGAGCATCATGAAAAAGCCACCAGAGCATGAATGGCCCCAAGGCAGCAGCGTGCCCGGGACAGATCCAGCATCCCCACTCCTGTCCCCCTATTATCGCTCAGGGTCCAGGTCCCACCTCAGCTGAGGACCCTGCACCCCGCGCTCGCCGTCCTCCCTCCTTGCCCCAGCCTGGGCTTGCCAGGGGTGGTGAACCTCAAGGAGGCACCGAGCAGCCGGGGCAGCCTCTCAGGGGCAGGGTGGGGGGGGGCACTGAGCATCTGTTTTAGACAAGACCCTAAATCTGGGACCCAAGTCTCATTTTAAATGTGTAAGTCCTGTATTAGCTCTGACCTTTACCTAGTGTTAATAATAAATTGATGGTGTTTCCTATTAGCCTCATATAAATATATCTTTGGCTAATAAACACTGTGGCCGTATACCCAGAGAGTTGGTTTCTATCTGCCTAGAGTTATCACCCCATAAAGAAGAAGCTGCTCCACACGATCATCTAATTGATATATTTTGCTTGATTCCCAATAAGCTATAAAAAGGTACGTTTGTTGTGGGGAAAACTACAGTTTTTATCATCTTCTGCCTCATTCTAAGGGAGGATTAAACTAAGAAATTCACTTTATGTTTACTAAAATAGTTAGAACACGCGGTGACAGATGGAAAACATTTTCAAATTACTATAAGTTGTATTAATACGATAGTCCGTCCTTGAGAATAAAAAGTAGTCATAGGTAGGTAGACAGCTATTAAAGAGATAAAGAGATCTCACTTTAAATTGACACGTATCTTATTTGATTGCAGCACCATTCCCATGCAGTTTCAATGTTCTTTCTCCACTAACACCAAATTAATTCATTTTGATTATTGTTATTATGGCAAATGGCAAAAGGAATTAACAGTGATGAATCAGACGCTTACTGCGAAGTGCGAGCTGGATTTCCCACCTCCCGTTGAGACGCAACGAGACCTGCGCACGGCTGCAAGGCCATAAAAATGATGGAAGGAAATGGGAAGGAAATCATCTGGCAGATTAAAAAGGTTCCTTGCAAGGTAACGTCTGCCAGACTTTGTACAAGACCCAAGATCGTCCCCGTGACCTACAAACAGTTAGAGACAGAAGTGGTTTTTCCCTTTTGAGCTACGTTTTTGGCTCAGGAGAGGGTGGCGTGGCCGTAGCGAGCGCCAGGGCTGAGCCTGGCACCGGCTGAGCAGCCAAAGGGCGATTTCTGCAGCTGCAGGAGGTTGCCCATTTGAAAGGCAAATTTCGCTCGCAGAAGTAGTGCGGGGCTGCAAAAAGTGAAGCAGCTCTGGAAAGCAGCTCCAGGGTTCTCCGAGCGGCTGTGGGGCCTCTCAGGTCCCGTCCTCTTGCCCGTACCACATTTGTAGTCAGCCCCGCGATGTCTCTCCAGCTTGACTTGTACCGGCTTTTTTTTTTTCCCCCCACGGCATTACTGCGATAAGGGGGGCACCACCCGCACTCCTGAAGCTACTCCTGTTTTCTCCACTAATAAGCTCCAGGAAGAGGTCAAATGAACAACCCCACGACCCAAGTTACAGCCTGATTTGCTTATATTCGTCAGGTCAGAGGGAAAAGCAAAGGATGAGAACCGGCTCCCCTCACCGCGCCGTCTCTGCCCCAGTGCCACTGCGCAGGGGGGCTGTGGCATCACTGCTCAGCCGCGCAGGGAAAGCACAGCGTTGCATTTAGGGCGGGCAATTAGGGGACTCGGATGATCTATATTCAAGTCCCACCAGGGCTGGAGAATCCCACGTGTTTGGGGGATTTTATTCTGGCCTGGAAAAAGGCTGCTGGTGTTGGGACGGCTAAAAGGGCTGTGGGGAGAAATCAAAATCACAACGCTGACTGACAGGCACGTTGGCATAAGGGAAAATAAATAAGTAAGAAACCAGCCCTGTACAAATGAAGTTTACCCTAATTATAGCATCCTAAAGCTCCGGCTTGTTCAAGTAGGGGATGGAGCTCACCAGCTGAAGGAGTCCCCACGAGAGGGCATTGCTGCAATGGCTCTGCGCAGGGCCCCGCATTTCCCCGCTCCTGCTGCTAACCCCTGGGCGAGGTGGAGGTGGGACCTGCAAAGTCTTTTTCCCCCTACACCGCCTGTGTATCTCGGGGCTTTTCAGGGCCACAGGCTGGATCTGCCTCCCTCACCTTGGCACGGACCTCTTCCACCATCCCCATCTCCGACATTAACTCATGCTCACCTTAACCTGAGCGCTAGACCTGCTGGGATGGAGCCCAAATTTTCCTGCTGCTTCTAATTTCGGGTGGGACAGAGTGAGCGCGAGCGGGAGCAAACAGCGCTTCAGCAACAACGCAGACCGTTGGGGCGAGGGGGTGTTGCCTGCTCTCGGTGGCCTTTCTCTTGCTTTCCTCTCCCTGCTCGCAGGTTATTTGGCAGTGGGAACAGGACCGTAGGTGAGGGGGACACCGACACCTCCTGGCAGAGACCCCGGTGGCATTGCTGCCCTGCGGTAATGGGTGCGTTGGGTGCGCCGCGTGGCACTGGGGCAGTCACGGCGCACACGGGTTATCATGAAAAGTGTCACGCAGGCGTGTTTTTATTGGAATTCCCATAATTAATGTGCCTCTACCCTGAATCTCAGCCAGCACCTCGCCAGGGCTTACGCTTCCCTTTTACTTAGCTGTTAGGGCTTGATGGACCGAGGCTGTGAGCTGAGAAAAGTTGAGATGACAAGCATTGCCTGGGGAGTTATGCGATGCCCTGGGGCACCCACGGCACCCCTCAGCCCCAGGTGGCCAGAATGGCCCGGAGCTCAGAGCCAGGGTCTGTTCAGCAGGTTTGGGCTCTGCCGGGGAAGGGCATTAGCTGCTTCATATGGACAGGCGAGAAACTCTGAGCTTCACCAGAGAGATGGGCAAGTCCCAGTGGTTTGGGTCCCTGCTCTGCCCTGGGGGGGTTTGAGCCTCTCTCTGCCCTCACAACAGAGGTTCTTTTGCTTTCCTAAGGACGGATTTTGAGATTTTCAGAAAAATGGGCAGCAAGAAAGACCCAGCTGCATACCAAATTCATTTCGAAGGGCTAACACGAGAGCCAGCATGAGCCTTCCCCCAGCACAGACAGCTGCCCCCAGCACCCCGTACCTGATCCCGCGGTTACGGACCCGGCAGCCTCCCCTGTGACTGGTGGTGTTTCCAAGTCTGGGTCTGCAGCATGCTCAGGATCATCTCTGTCCTTCCAGGAGCTGCAAAACCAACAAAAACTTTGAGAAGATAAAGTCGTCACGGAGCAGACGCCATTTATTTGTTTATTTGTTTGTTTGCAGACACCGAGAAATGGCGCGATACTATTAGCATCTTCGAGCCCTCAGCCATGCCGAGCGCGCACGGAAATAGCAGCGCCGCGTCTCCCTCTGTTTAACCCAGCGGGAGAGCAAGGGCTGCTTTAACAGGGAGGCGATGCGGAGGTGGCTGCGCAGGAGGGAGTGCAGGGAGAGCGGCATCCTGGCTGGCAAAGGACGTGGTCCCCCACGTGCCAAGGCCACCGCCTGTTCCCATCCCGTATCTGAGCCAAACCGGGGGTCCTGCGGTGCAGGGATATGGGAAGGAGGGGAGGATGGCAGGGTCAGGAGATAGGGGCAGGGGAAGGTACATTCCTCATTCCAAGCGTGGGGTTCCTTTGGGGTGGGATTTGAGAGGGACAGAATCCCAGAATCCCAGACTGGTCAGGGTTGGAAGGGA
>RSEF01000023.1:2439010-2467531 GCA_003993805.1 Himantopus leucocephalus
CCCCTCAGTCATCTTTTCTCCAGACTAAAAAGCCCCAAGTCCCACAGCCTTGACTTAACTTAGGTGCTTTTCTTACAGCAGCAGCAATGCTAGCAAGCAGAGTTTGGGAGTGAGGGAGGGGGGACGCCCACGTCTCCCATTTAACAGTCTCTAACCAGTCTCAGCATCACCCACGCTGACCCAGGCTGCTTCAGCAGAGGTTTCCTTGCCATCCTAACCACTTCGGGGCTCCATCATCCTTTCCCTCCGGTGTAACTCAAAGCCTATCTCTGCTCCGCTTTCCCACTTCTAAGGGATGCAGCTATTTCTGTATTACAGGGAAGTTTTAGGAGCAGAATCCATTAGGGGCTCATTTACAGCCATGCCCTTAGGCAGACGCAAACCTCGCTTCACTGAGATGATAGACTAATCCATCAACCTACTTCACCGCTGGCCTGTTCTGTCTGGAAACGGCATTACTGAGCACAAGTACCTAACACCAGCCTGCGCCTGTCTTCTCACTCTCTTTGCAGCCTGGAGATGCTCAGGTACTCCTGGGCCCCAGAGAAAACCCAGGCAGCACCGTGCCCATAAGCCCCACCGCTGCGCTGCAGGGAGAGGGTTTCTCTTCCACCCACCGATCCGCAGCTTTTGCACACGTGAGCGCTGTCTCCTCCCAGCCGGATCACAGGGGTGAAGTTTGAGCATCTCTGGGACAAGGGGAAAAATCCAAATTGTGTCCAGACCCGGGGCTGTGGCTTGCCTTCCTGCAAGGAACTAACAACAGTCAGATCCAATCTGAATTTCCTTCCAGCTCCCGTTTTGCTCGATCTCTAATCGTTTATCAGAGCCCATTTGTGATAAGGGTATAAGAAGAGCCTCCTGGACCAGACCTAGGCCAGTCTCCTGTACGGCCAGCGCGGGAACAGGACAGGCGTGCGGCCATAAACCCTTCCCGATTCTGACAATCTGCAGCTCGGGGCCTTCCTGAGCCAGAAGATGTATCTGTAAGTAACCTGTCCTTAAAAGCCTTTGATGGTCCTTCTCTGTACGTATTTGTCTAATGACTTTTCGAACCCATTTCTGCTTTTGGTCTCCACTGGGCCCAGCAGTGAGTTTCACAATTGAATTAGGCATTGTCTGAAAAAGTCCTTCCTCCATAAGGGGAGAGATAAGGTTATCTTGAATTTCATCTGTTGCTGGCGTCAACCTGAACTCAAATCTTTCTTGAATCTCTGCGAGGAAGTGCAAGTCATGCCTGGCCCAAGGCTGGTGTGTGGCAGGGTCCGGGTGCCCAAGAGATCCACAAAGGCACTTTTGGTCTCCTCAGGGGCATCTATCTCCGTAAGGTACAGCCTGTCCTTCAAAACCTCCCTAATTCTGGATGTGTTCCTCTTAGGACCATCCCAAAGAACTGCACTTTCGGGCCTGTTAAGCTTTCCCATCACTGCCAGGTTCCTTCTAAATCTCTTTCCATCCACTGATCTAATGGGACAGAATATTTTATTTTCTTCTAGAAATGGAGAAACCAAAGCAATGAAGTTACGTTTGTCAAAGTCATGCATCAAAAGCGGAGCTTGTACGTCCCTAATAAGACATGAAAAGAAAGCCAGCCCTTTCTAGAGGCTGGTATCCCCAGTCCATTTTCAGCTGGAGGTGGGACAGCTCTGTCACATCAGGCCGGTTATAGACTGGGCCAGATTTGACAATGTCAGCCTGGCGTTCCAAGGCTTCCACCGGGCTTGTATCAAAGCAAAAAAAGAATCACAAGTCTCTCAAGTGCTATTCTCAGCCTTCTCAGTCAGAGATGTTTGCGCATTTGTCCAAACAACTCTGTCCCCTTCCCCCTGAAAATTTGCAAAGGAGACGTCAGCACTGGGAATCCTACACGGGGTACCTCTGCCTGATACACACCTCAGCACTATTTGGCCACAAACATCATTTTAGTGCTGAATGGTGATGCTTTGTTTTACCAGTGCTCTCTCCACACACCCCAGAGGGTGACAGCGTTCCTTTGGGTGGTTTCTGAACTAGACGACAAGAAAGGAAGGACTGGGAGAAATAAAAAGAAAGTTCCTAGCAAGGAAAGGGATCGGCACACACCTCCGTTCTCCTGATGTTAAACACTGCTGACACAGGCCCTGCGCTGCACAAATCTGTAGCTTCCTTTAAATTAGCAATTCCACAGACACAGTAGGAGCTTGCATAAGAATTGTCCATAAAGGGAAGAGAGTCACAATATCAGCATAGCATGAAACCCTGGTTTCTGCTTTTTAATTAAGATTTCAAGCTTGTGTCTCCCCTGAGGTGCTGCGGAAGGTTTTTGCCAGATACAATAAGCAGCCGGGGTCCCTCTCAGCAAATTGGCTTTTCATGGGATCCTAGCTCTGCTCACATACCCTTTACTGCCGAATTCTCAGTGCCAAATTTGGGGCACAGCATCCCCGAGAAGGTAAAGCCCAGAAGTTGGGCACTGGGACCCATCCTTGCGGGGCTCGGGTCCTCTTGTGACTCCCCTTTCTCAGGAAGGTCTCGCAGGCGATGCATGGAAGCGACGGGACGTGAGTTTTGGTACATGTCACTCTCAGTATTAAACAGAAACACAGTAACTCTTAGCATGACATTTCTAGTGTGAATACCTGTGTTTATATATTTTAAAAGCCATTCTCCACGCTGCCGCATTCTCTTAGTATTCTCTTGGAGCTTCTCTTTCCCGAGCTGCTGCTGCCTGCCGTGCATCCCTGCAGCTGGAAAGTGAAGTCAAAGAGACGTGAACAATCAAACAAGTTATCTTGCAGCATTAAAGGCAGACGTTGGCATTTGCATTTGTCCTGGTCCGTTCCTCCATCACAACCCGATTCCCCTACCTGTAATTTCAGCGCAGAGCCCAGTGGATCATAAACACCTCAAAGGTGAAGCAGTAGCAAAACCGGGGCTCCCAGCGGAGTGCCAAAGTAACCTCGCAGGCACAGGGGTGACAGCCAGAAATCCCTCTCTCCCTGCCTTTTACATCACTGCCAATTTGGGCTTCATTTAGGAGGAAACAGACACCACGGGTACCCCAGCGCAGCTCTCCCCTGGTATTGCGGTTCCAGAGGTGTCAGGATGCAACTCTGTGCACATCCGTCATCCCCGTTAATGCTGCCCCTCCGACTGCAAACCTTTCCCGAGCAAACGCGAGCTCGCATCTAGCAAACACCGCATCTTGCCCTGCCAGTCGCCGCCTCCCCGCAGGCAATGCCAGATCCAGCCCAGGCAACACCCCAGAGCCAGGACTCCCCGGCATTTGCGCAGGGGCAGCTGAACGGGGTCCCCATCGGAGACTTTTAGATGCCACCTGCAACGTAAAGGGAGAGGTACGCCACTGAGCAACACATCCCACTGCTGGCTGTCACCGTGTAGAGGGGATATCGACAAACATTGCACTGGAAGCACCTCTAAAGGTTTCACAGTCCCTCCCATAAAGCATTTAACGTGCAATAAAAATGGCAAGTAAGTTATCAAGAGCTGGTGTGGAGAAGGAAGCTAATGCCTTGCCCTATAGATGTTCATAAAATATTAAGTAACTTTAAAAAGAGGAGGGAAAGGACGCAGTTCGATAGACCACTGTTACAAGCAGGTCTACTCTGCCAAGCAGCCAGTGAAACGCAGGATTTCTTTAGGACTCATTAACTCCCATGCCAGCGTTAATGGTCCTGTGGCCGTGCATTCCTCTTCCTCCACACCCCGCAAATGGCTTTATTTAGAAGCTGAGATTGGAGCCCAGCTCTGCGAATAACATTTGCCTGGATGTAATTAGGCATCAGCAGAGCAAAACTCCCCAGCCAAGGGAGAGTGGAAATCCAGGTCAGGCAGTTCTCTGCCCGCAGCTACCTCCACCCAGCTTGAAAATAAATGAATTTGGGGAATTTGATGCCGTGGCGGGGACTTTCCAAGCCCCCGTGTTTAACTGGGGGACAGAGGTAAACTGTGTAGAAAGTTTCTTTGGAAGAAATGGGTTGGCTGCCCTTGGCCGTGAGCCGGGGGCTTTCGTGCCCACCCTGCCATGGGGAGGGACCAACTCAAGCCAGAGCCGCCCGAGGAAGACCTGCCCAGCTCCTCATCCCATCCTCCTGATGGATTTGCGCTGCGGCTTGTTCGGGCAGTGCTTTTTTCCCCACCGTTTCCAGGTGCAGGCAGGTTAGACCAGGCACCGGTGGGCAGCTCCAGGCAGGGCTGTGCTGCCAGACCCGGCAGGGAGGACGATGACTGCAGAGCACCTGCCTTCAATACATGGGAACAGAGCCGGCGAGTTCCAGGCTGGTGTGGAAGAAGCTCTCGCGGGAGCAGTCGGGAGTCGGGAGCGATGCTGTCTGTCTCGCTGCAGCGCAAAGTGCACCCGATCTGTCGAGCCTGGGTGATATACAAGGGAGCAAATCAGTGCATCGTCGGAGCGACTCGCAGACAAGAGGCAATAAAAATCCAGACCTGATGTTTTGACATCCGCTTGTCCCAAATGAGGACAGAAAATTCAAAACACACACANACACACCAAAAAAAAAAAAAAAAAGGCAGAACTGGAATCCCATGCAATTTCCATTCAGATATGTCAAAACAGCTCGTTTTGGCACCGCAAGACATCAACCTGCCTCTGCCCACGCTGCCATTCAGCCCGGGAAAGCTGTGGGATGGGCACCAAGGCTGGGCTGGCACCCCAGGAGCCTGAGCCACAGGGGAAAAATAGTCCATCACGGTCCTCGAGCCAAAGAGGAGGTCGTGGTCTTGAGCATCCCCCTCGGGGCACATTAAATCCCTGCGTTCTCATTTGGCTGCAGTAGAAATAACGAGGAGAAAACCATTTTGATAAAATATATTCTTTAGGCTGAAAAGATTAAAATTTTTTTATATATGCATGTGCGTGTTCTAGTGAAAAGGCATTAAGTGTCAAAAAAAAAAGAGTCCTGCTGAATTAAGGCTCATTTCATTTTAAAAATGTTGAAAGGCAGAACGTCAGGTGTTGTACAGAGGTTTCTTTGTTCGTTGTCACAATTCAACATGAATTTGCAAAATACTTTGACTAAATCCATTCTGATTTTTCTGTCAGAAACATTCCAGGTGACAATTTTTACCCAGAAAGCTCCACTTGTGGCAACTCAGACAAAACAGTTTAACATCAGCCTGGAGGGAAGTATTTCATTCTTACTTTCCTGAAGAAAAGAAATGAACACTTCCAACAAAATTGACACTTAGAGGGGGAGATATTTTGCAGAAATCTCAATTTTTACAGAAAGCCAGTAGAACAAGGATGTTTGCATAGAAATATCTCGGTCCGATTCAATGTATCCCATGACCTCACCCAAAACTTGCCCTCCCCAGACTAAAGCATCTGTTTTAAAGTGTCGGACCAGCATTTCCAAAGGCAGGCACCGAGGTGAACACATGAAACCATTTGCAGACTCCCCGGCTCCAGAAATCTGGAGGCAGCGTTCAGCTGCCGGTACCCGAGCGGGGCCTCAGGAGCTGAAGCCAAAGTGCTGGTATAATCCAGCATGTGTTTCCTGACATTGATGGAGTGACGTTAATTTATAGCAGCTGAGAGCCTGGCCCGGAGCCCTTCCCCGTGCTCCTCACCACGCTGAGCACTGGCCCTGGGTAAATCTTGTGCTGTCCCCTCCATATGTCCCTCTCTGGCTCTGAGAGGGGTTATTTGCTCAGATGGGATGGAAGGAGAGATGTAAACATCTCTGCCAGCTGCAGCTTTCACAGCAGGGAGGACCATCGGACCATCTCCCAGCTATGCAGCAGCACCGCAGCGCATCCCCCCTACAAAAAGGCTGAGAGCTGATTTATCGCCACCAAACCCCCTTTTTCCAGGACACCCATCCTGAACTCACCCCTCCAGAGCAATAAACTCTTTTTTATCCTTTAATTCTTCCGAGATGGCAAGACCGGCTTTTGCCCTCCAACCTCAGTGGGTCAGACCTGCTCCAACGGTACCCAAAGACCGTCCCACGCTGGGGCGAGATGTGCTGCTCTCCTGCAGGACCTGTGATGAGACCCGAGGGACCCAGAGCTCTTAAACTTGGGGGGCTCAGGGCTTCATCTCACACTGCTGCCTTTACTTGACTTATTTTAATTCCTTATTGAGGTTTACATTCTTTTTTTTTTTTCCCCTTTTCTGCTGCTTGAATTTTTCTCCTTTACATTGGAAAAGCTAGATTAGACTTGTCCTTTCTCCGCAAGTCTGTTTTGGTTCATCCCATTACTGGATGCAGCCCAGGTCTCTGTGGGGTGGAGGGAAGGGGGACCCACCTCCCCAGCTGTGGACTCACAGCTGAGGTATCTGCTTTAAAGGAAATCCCTACCTCAGAGAGCGATGGTGCTCGCAGGGCATTATTGAGTCCTTTGTGAACATGTTTTTACTTGGCATAAATGTGCATTTTTGGACTGGCAAAGCAGGAGCGCTTCCAAGCTCACTGTGTGGATAAAGGGGGCTGCAGCCAAGTGATGTAAATTAGAGCAGACCCTAAGCTGGCCTGATTACAGCAGAGCTGCCACCAAAACAGTGCTGCCCTGGGGATGAGGAGCCATCCAAATGATCTCCGACAGTGTTGGACTCACCTGCGCTCAACTCAGCCTTCCCAGGTTTGCATGATTTCATTGCACGTCTTGGTGGAGAGGTCCACCGGTAGGAAACGGGGACTCCACGTGCTCCAAACACAGCAAAAGTCTGAATGCAAAAGCAAATGGAAATGCCAGGGTTGATTTGTGTTCTGAGCACAACCACAGAGCTCGGCTCCCCGGACCACTGGGAGCCATCGGACTGGGAGCCAAACTTTACAGCTTGGCCTGCATGCTGGGAGGAACCAACCTGCCAGTGCGCATCTCAGTCTTTTACTATTATTATTATTAATAATAATAATAATAATAGAAACTGTATCAGCTAGCAATCCCAAGCATGGCCCTGCAACAACACACTGCAAAAATATGAATGATCGTTCCAGAAAGGGTATACATTTTTCTTGGCTAATGACCCATCCCATGATTCGGGTTGAGCCAAATCCTAAGTTCTAAGAAAATCTCCGGCATCCCCCTTCTGTTTGAAGGGGAACTGCCAACACGTCTCACCAATAATCGTCTGAATCTAAGGAGAGACATTCAAATTTATGATGGGAGGCAGACGGCCAAGTCCCATTGATCTTCAATGAAAATCCTTCAGTGAAAAATCCCTCATCCCCTGTCACCGGTGCGAAGCGCTGGGCTCTGCCAGCACAGCCTGTTTTGTTCTACGGCGCTCATCATCTGGGGTCTGAATTCCTATTGCTATCCTATTATTATCTCTGATTAAGCGGGGTGGAAGAGGAAATTAGGCGATTCCTGTGTATGCAGTGAAGTGCTTTAACAAGCTCTGTTTAACCCATTTATTACCTTCAAAATAAAATTTCCTGGGAGGACTTTCACCTCTGGCCTATAGCCTCCCCACGCTGAGCTTGGGCATGAGGCTCGGGCACCTCACAAGTGGGTCAGGGGAATGACTCACTTTCGGTATTTAAAGCCAGCCAAATAAATCCCTAAATGACTTTCTAACAGTGCAGTAAACTCCTCAGAACATAATCAATGCACATTAACAAAGCACTGGGAAGCCAAGAAGTTCATGGCAGGCGGGGGGGGTAAAGCACATACCATGAATCTTTCCCATGTTGTTGTATCGGGCAGGAACCTCCAACTCCCTTACTGCATTTGACATGTATAGATGGGAAACACCGTCTAAAGCCATTCATCGGCTAGCCTGGGTTTCTCAAAGAGGTCTATTGGAGCAGAAAGGTCTAGACCTGATTTTTTAAAGGTATATAAATGCCTTAATATTCAGGTGCATACAAAAAGTGATTTTTACATATGTCAGAGAATCAATCAAAAAATAAGTTTGGGTTGAAGGAACCTCTGGAGGTCTCTAGTCTGGTCTCCTTCTCAGAGAACATCAGCCAGCTTCAACATTAGCTCAGGACCTTGTCCAGTCAACTTCTGAATATCTCCAGGGATGGCAGCTCCACCACCTCCCTCGGGGCCTGTCCCAGGGCTGCACAACCCTGCAGGGCAGAGGCCCTGGTACTAGGCAGCTTTAGCAGCTTCGTGACATGCAATGGCATTCAAACGATGCCCTTTCCCCCCCTGAGAGCTTGTGCTTAGTCCTCTCCATCTCCTGGGGCTCGACACACCAGAGGACATGCTGCCGCATGACACACCAGGCTTAAAGACCTTCTTGCTTTTTTATCTCTGTACGTCAGCAAAATTAGTCACTTGTAAACTCACTGTGTTAGTTTTACACCTTAAGGGGAAAATGGGGGAAAGTCTCGCAAACCCAGACTTTGGATGAGTTTCATTCACCCTAACCTGTGCACAAGTTAAGCGCTTAAATCAAAGTTATGTATTTTCAGCTCTCTCTGTAATCCTTATGGAGAAAATTAAAAAAAAAAAAAAACAACAAATTATCTCATACTGCAGTCAGCTCTAAGGTAAACACTGGGCTTGGAAACTAGCTCAGACTTGAACACATATCATTGTTTCAGGTTAGGCCAGACAAATCCTGCCCCTGGACCACCGTCAAGCCCCGAGATCCAACCAGGATCTCTAGTCATCTCATTACCAGTGTTGTTACGGGATCTAGAGGTCCTGATTAGACTCGGCGCCCTGTTGTGCTAGGAGCTGCACACAGACACAGAGCCAAGTCCTGGCCCAAAAAAGACTGCAATAAAAATAGACAAGACAGATGGAGGCACAGATTTATGGAAAGTCGCACAGCAGGTCGGAAGCAGAGTTGAAATGAGAGCGCAGGCAAGTAGCAGGTCCGAGATCCTTCAATTAATGCTTTTTATTTGGCACTAAGGCACAAACCATGCACTTCAAATTGCTCTAGCCCAGATGCCCTGGCCACCTTGAATTCAGAGCCCAGAAAGCTGCAAAGCCTATTTCAGAGATAGCTGGTACAGAGCCACAATGCTACAGCCACAAATGGCTTTTCCCAAGACCCACAATTCGTTAATGTCCCTGGTTTCCAGTCTCCCACGACAATTTTCGCTGAAGCTGGGCATCCTCCCCAACTTCCACAGCTTTCCCTGGGCTCTGACTCATCCCACGAACCTTTTCCCAAACCCTCCTTCCTTTGGAAATCAAGATGTGTTGCCATTGCATCGTTAGTTGTAATAGCAGATAGTATTACTGATAGATGTCATTAATTATTAGACCAGCAATCATGCTAAGTACGCTTTGTGTTCATTATTACAGTGCTCTGTTTGTGTTAATATAATACTTATAAATAGTATTAATAGTAATTGCATCAATAATAATACCACAGTTGTGAAATGTTTATATAGCATCCATCTGCTCAGAGATCCACTGCGATAGATAACGCTACAACCATCTGGCATCGCTGGGTGCGTTTGGCTCGCACTTATCAGTACGGCAAATCAGGCAGCCGTCTCCATCCCAGGGGCTCCCACTGGTTCTGACTCGCCAGCAGCCGTAAATCACCTCTAAACCGCAGCCCCTCCTGGAGAGGAAGATGGGAACCCACAGGCAAAAGTTGGGAGGACCAAGATATAAAGCAAGAGAGCTTCTCGCTGCAGCGTGCAAAGAGGCCCAGAGAGGGGAATCTGTAAAACCACAGCGAAATAAGGAGACACATCACTGCAAAAGCACAGCCACATTCAGAGCAGTTACCGGTTTAGTTTCCGTTGCTTTTAGAAGTAGCCCTTGCATGGTTTTGGCTTGGAAAGGAATCCCTCTTTTCCTGGGCCGGTGGGTACTGCGCTCATGAGGCCCTCGCACGGCAGACACAGCACCCCACTGGATGCAGTTATTCAGGCTGTATTTAATGCCTGGGAAACCTAGAATCATCAAATTGTCTAAGTTGGAAGGAACCTTTAAGATTATCGAGTCCAACCATCAACTTAACACTGCCAAAACCACCACTCAGCCAAGTCCCTCAGCACCATGTCTACCCATCTTTTAAATATCTCCAGCGATGGAAACTCCACCACTTCCCTGGGCAGCCGGTGATGTAGATATGTCACCTGCCTCTGCGCAGGTTCCCCTCCATCACTTTCTCAGTCTCACTGCAAAAAGCAGAGCAGGGCAAGGGGTGGTCCATTCCTTCCCCAGCCAGCGCTGGCAGGGCGTGCAGGTTGGACAACAAATCCTGGAACTCTGCAAGGAACCCATCTGCACAAAACAGGCAATTGCTGAATTGGCCACAAGCATGGCTGTCTATGGGTGCACACACAAGTATGTCAAGTGCCTGGTGGAAATGGCTAAAACCACTCAAAAACTGGATCTTGTTCAGTGTCTCCCTTCTTTCTTCACCCCTGTGACCAAAGCAAGAGCTTGAAGGTGAAAGGAAGAATGGTTGGTCCATGTTCCCCATCAAAGGAAACCCACAGGAGGAAACTTTTGGAAGAAGCCACTGAAGCTGCAGCAGTAATGTTCTGGCCGAGGAGTTTTGGTCTTGGTTGCCGTCTCATGAGCAGGGTTCCAACACAGGTCTTTCTCAGGAGATCTCCCAGGAGAGCAAGTCTGAAAAACACAGCTCTCGGGAACGGTGTGTCAAAAGATTAATGTTCATTCCTGCTTCTCATCAACCTCTGAACACCCCCAGAGGAAGCTTCCCTTCTGGAATTCAGCACTTCTGCTCCTGCCGTGGCTGGGCAGAGCTGTGTAAAAATGAAGAGAAACTTGCAGAAAAAATATGTGGACAGATTTGGGCTCCTCAGGCAGGACGTCCTGCACGGATGGACAACATGGCAGCAAAACCAGCCCCCGGGGAAGATCAAGATTTCTGTACTGGCTTCTGTGTAGCCTTGGAAAACTCTGATTGCCTTCCAACATTGAGATCCCCAAGCAATACACTGATTCCATGCCCTAATTCCCCAAGCTAGAAAGCAGGGACGATGCTGTTTACCTGCCATCAGGAAGCCCTCTGCTCTACCCGGGCACGTCATTCAAACAGCACTTGCAATTTCGGAAGATTCACTTTTACTTGCTGTAGCCAAGACAACCTGAAAAGGCCGGATTGCTGGCAAACTGCCAGCCAGAGACACACTTTATGGCAGGCTGGGCACCCAATTTTCATAATCTTGACCCGCAGGGAGCAATGCCACAGCAAACCCCAAGCAGAGCCTTTATGCCAGGAGGAAAGAGACGGTCCCTGCATCAGGAGCTCTATGGCATTTGCCCACGAAGAAATCTAAAGCAGAACGGTTCTATTCCAACCTAGACAATGAGCTACTTCAGCGAAAATAGCAGGAATCGGCACCAGAAACCTTATATTTACAAACCTCACATGAATTCTTTTTATACCCTCTTGGGGTTTTTTTTTTCACAAGTTTTTGGGGCTTCCACAAGAATTTCAGGTTTAAGTCCAAAAAGACCCTTTCTTTTCTTGTTAGTAATGGCATTTGAAGGTAAAAGTATTCATTCCAAGACAAGTATCTTTCAAATATTCGTTCAAGAAGGGAAAAGATTCAGGCAATCTGGCATTTTTCTCTATAGAAAAGAACAGTTTTGACCACACCATCTTTTTTTCCAGTGGGAATATCTTTCTTGTGAAAGTATGTCTCGTTCTCTCAGCCAGGTTCCTAAACGCAGCACGTTCAGGAAAAGCAGCAAGACCCAGCTCGTCCCCGCTCACCAGACACACAAAGGTTCTCCTGCTAAAATCAGGTGAAATAATGACACGCGTAAAGAAAGAAAAAAAAGTTTCAAATAAACTCTTCTTTTTGCGCTCCTCCCAGCTCAACTGCAAGCTCTTCAAAGTTTCCCCTCTCGTTGAGTTGAGTCATTAGTCCTCAGATAAGAGATGCTTGAGCCTTTGATTAAAATTACTGGGGAGCGTCTCTGCATGATTAAAGAGAGATAACACAATAAAAGGAAGAGGACTTTACACCATTATTATGGCAAATAAGTGCAATTCCCAACCTGAGAGCTGCATCAACTTGTCTAATGTAATAAATGCTTCCCCTGTTGGGAATGTGTCAAATTAGACTTCAAGATGTCAGCCTTCAGTTTTCAAAGGTCTCGACGCTTTACGGGGCGCTGTGCGACTGCAAGCCTAATATGACGAAGAGCTGGAAGGTGACGCTGCCCCATTGAGCAGGGCACGGAGGGAGCGATACGTGCTTGTTAGCGGCTGACAACCCACCTCCAAAAGTTAGGAGAGGGTGCAGACAGCCATGCAGATACACGATGCCAGGAAAAGGAGTTTGGGAAGGTGCAAGGGGTGGATTCGGGATCCGGGAGAGGCAGGTTGGGTCTACTCCCATGCACTTGCGCATGCGAAGGTTTGCCCAAGGCAGAGCCACCAGCTGCGGGCTCCTTGCAGTCAGCCTTGCTGGGGGCTTGGTCACACCTTTGTCTAGGGAAAAAGCATCATTTCCAGTCCTACCCAAACAAGAATAGTTGTTCTGAGGGGGAAAACCAAGTCATTTTTAGTCCAAAGAGAATGCCTACCCAAGAATTTCTTCCACAAGAGCTACACGATCTGACTCCCTGATGTAGACAAGCCATGAGTCTCTGGTCTCCTCCTGGAAGAAAGGATCATTCATTCCCTCCCCGGGCGTGATGTGGGGCTGCACTCTCTATCTCAAGAAGCGAAGACACTATACTGCTGGTAGCTTGTAAAAGTGTAGACAGATAGCTCACAGAAACATCCTATTTGTGGCTTAAAATGCACTAGTTTATCATGCAAATGATATGTCAACAGAATAGCTGTACTTGGCAATACTTCCCAAAGTAAATTAAGCAGTTAAACATGCCATGTGTAATATTAAGGAGGTTATGTGTTACATATAATAAGCAGATGAAGCCAAGTTGTCAGGCAGCCAGGTTTCCTCAGGAATCTGAAATCCAACTCAAAGGAACCAAGGTGTGTGCATCTTCCCACTGGAGCAACGCAGGGAGGGGTGAGGTGCGGGAAAAGCAGGGTCGTGCTTCTGCCGTGCTTCGAGGTGACGTCGGTCCCAGCTGGGGCCCCGCCGAGGTTTTATCCATGAGACGAAAGGTCCAGTCTCAGCTCCCCGGTTGGCATTTCGAGAGCCGGTGCACGCGGAGGGCTTGCGCTGTGCATTTTTCACAGCTTGAGCTCCGTGCGTCTGGGAGCTATTTGCAAGGGTAAAAATAATGCATGATCCAATCTTCTCGAGGCTTTTTTGCTTCCTGGAGGGTGGAAATACCAGGNGGGGGGGGGGGGGGGGGGGAAAGCTCTTGGATTATTTCAGCTCCACAAATTGCTCCCTGAGGCAAGTAAATGTTGTAAAAAACATACACAAATATTCAGATTCAAGTTTAACCAAATACCAGGACATTTGGATTTATTCAAGTGTCAGCAGCCCCCAAGCTTTCCTAGTTATTTCAGGCTCCCTTACATCAGCAAACGTTTTCTGTTTCACAAAAAAAACCTCAAAGTCAAACCTGGGGGCTCACAAGGCCCTAAAGAGTCAAATAAAACCGTTCCCTGCCTGCCCTGTGAACCAGCTCATTACACTCCAGCCCTCTCGCTGCTCTCCGAAGAGAAAACGGCTCCTGTGATTTATGGAGAATCAAAGCTAAAAATCCCTTTTGTTTACAGACGTGATGTTTGGCTTTAGGGTGTTGTTTGAAAGGGATGTGATGGAGCGAGATGTGGAAACGAGTGCTCCTCAGTCCCACCTTGCCTGGGATGCCCGTCCTGCCCAGACCCCAGCCCAGACCTCCTCTTCTCCAGCACCTCCACCCTCTCCCAGGCCCCCTAACCCATTCAGCACCCAGCGCCTTCACGGACACCTTGTTTTGAAGGGAAAGCTCTTATCTCACTTATGCTCCAATTTTCAAGACTGCTGTGAGCCTTTAGGCAAATATTTTTCACGCGTCCTAAAAAACCATCCCTCCCTCTGCGCACACGTGCGCACATTCCTTATGGTCTGCTTCCCCTCAGGGCCCCATGAGCCTGAAGAGACGATAAAATTTTGGTAAAGTAGGTGTTTCTTAAGCATTTTCCAGCAGTTCACGACCCCATTTAAACCCTTGTGAGAAACGCAGTAGGATGCACTGCATAACCCTGAAAAAGGAATGGTTTTGAGTTAATTACTTCCAAAACATCCAGTGATGAGAAATCCAGCAATAGCACCAAATCATTTCCTTCGCTGTGGAGAAACACCACCCTGCTCTTGGGCTGGGCTGTCCTGGCAAAGCCATCCAGCCACCGATGCTTGCGCAGCTTTTCCCCGCTGTGTTGTGAAGCTCTCCAATACGACCGTTTCTCTTCCCTGCAGGTTTAATGGTGCCATCAGCCAGCTATTACCCTCTCTTTGCTAAATTAAGCAGATCACACTCCTTGATTTGCTCTCCGAAAGGTGTGATTCCGTATTCATTAGTCTTTCTGGCTCCTCTTTGAATCTCCTCCAGTATTTCCACACCTTTTTTGAACCGCGGATACTGTGCCAAGTACAGGGGTAACATAACCTTCCTATGGAAGGAACTGGCTGGAGGATCACAAGAAGCTCATCAGTGACCTACTGTCTCCCCAGGGCTCTCCTGAGTCATCGGTTACCCCATCCTGCAATCCTTCCCTGAATTCCCTGGCTCCACAGCTGGGCTTCCTCCCCCAGCTTTAGCCACCTAGGAGATACATGTTTTAAGTTTGCCCCTCATCTAAGCTGTCTCCACTGTCAATAGAGAGAAATAGGCGTTGTCCAGAGGTGATTCATCCCACTCTAAGGAATATCTAAGGTACAATGCACTCATGTTCTGGAGGTGCCTCCACCCTTCCTAGGACTAGAAGTGGACCCAACATACCTAACGTTTAGATGGCCTCAGTTAAATGAGATGAACGGTCTGACAGTTGACCATACCAGAATACCATGTTTACTTGACCCAGGGCTGCCAAGCAAACCCAAGGCTCTGTATCGTTAACCGGGGCTCTGCAAGGGCAGCTTTTCTTCCCCAGGCTTTGTGTCACTTTCAACATTTATCAATGAGGATTTAACAGATTCTTCNTTTTTTTTTTTTTTTTTTTCCCCCTGGCTCATTGCTGGGGACGTTAAATGGGATAGGGTCGAGACCGGCCATTTAGGGTCTCCACGAGAAACAAAGCTGTTTGATATGGAATTTCCTTTTAGGACTCCACTTGGAAGCCAATTACAAACGCTGTTCCTTTAATGTGCACCATGTTGAGTTTGGATGGCTCCACTTTATCCATTAGCGTGTCCTGTGATACGAAGCCAAATGCTTTTGAGAAGTTTGACCAACTTAAGAATAAGTGTAGAGGGTGACAGCTGCCCCCCCTCAGACTGATGGGCTTTGAGGGCAGAAAGGATTATCCCAACCAGCAGTCTGACCCCGGCTATAAAATTTCATCCATTAGGCTCCTTTGAAAATCCCAACTATAAATCTTTCAGGTCCAATCCTTTCCCTACACCGCTCCCCTGGAAGCACCACAGTTGCTCAGAAAGCTCCACAGGATGCTGGTGGGGTCAGGGAGAGAAGGGTCCGGCTCCGGCCAGGTCTCTCCTACCTGTGTTGACCTAGCAGCAGACTCCCGAAAGGACTCATATTTTCCACGCTGCTAATTTTAGGTTTTTGCTTTCCAACACCCACAGACTTGGAGACACAGCCCGCTGCCTCGCTGCAGCTTAAATGCTTTCTAATGGCCTCAACCCAGAGATTTACACTGAGCCAACTCACTTTGAAACCCTTCCATAAAAACGCCTTCTGCAAACAGATTTGTTTCATTATCGTTGGGCCTGAAAGTGCCTGAAGTAACAAACAACTTCAAACTCCTTCAAATTTATTGTGGCACTAGGTTTGCACTTCATTTAAATCCTGCGTACCTGGGCGCACGTCGCATGGGGGGACAGGCAGGGGAGGGTGGATGGAGAGCCCCGGTGCAATGTATCAGTGATTATGGTGCAATAAATATTGGATGGAGGATCTATGATAACATCTATTACGGCTTTATGAAATATTGATAGCGTCTGAATACATATTGCCTCCTGAACAGCTCGTTCCGGAGATGTTTAATGAAAGACATCTGTCGTTTTATCCTTGAATCTACATGCAGGCGAAGTATAGTCTCCGTCCTCACTGTAATCTCGGTAAGGGCTTCCAGAGCTGTAAGGAAATGGCATGAAATACTCAGGTTCACCTATCCAGAGGGGTGGGGGGGACAGAGAAAAGGACTGGTTTATGTACACGGAGTCTTTCATTTTGGAAATGAATTAACTATGCGCTCCTCTGAAATCAATCCCTGCCCAGACAACTGGCTTTAATGGGACCAATAAAAGACTGCGCAGGCTGCCGCGGTGAAACAGTGGGAGAGAACGGGGACTCCCAGGAAAATCAGCTCATCCTTCAGACTTTTATCCCTGATCTCGTGCGCTTCTCGCCATTTAACCCTGTGTGCAGCACCGGGGCACAACCCCCCTGCCCTCCGTGAGCCAGACACACTAATCCCGGACGCACATTCACCCCAAGTGACCAACATATCCCCAAACTGATGACACGTGGTGTTATTTCTCACCTCGTAAGGTCTCCCCGGGCATGCATGTGCATGCATACACACAACCACCGTGTGATTATTTCTGCCTTTACACCACAGACTTGACTTTCCTTTTATCGTGTCTGCCTGCACAAAGCCCAGCCTCCCCTCCCCAGCTCCTCCCAGCACAGGGAAATCAAAGCACGCCATCTCCATGTGCCTTTTGCTGGCGGAGCTCTGACTCCCTCTTTCCTCACGTACAAAACCCAAATGCCGCATCGCACACAGCTGTGTGGAGATGTGGGTCTACGCTACGCAGAAGAGACACCCCCCCAAAGGTCTTCCAAATGTACGGAGGTTTGAACGCAGCCCCACACACAGCTTTCTGCTGCCGCTTGCACACTGGGCCATCTCATCCGTTCTCCTCTTGGCCCATCCTTCAAACCGGACAGGTGCATTTTGGTGGAGAAAAAAAAAAAAAGACAAAAAAAATATGGTGTTTTCCTTCCACAACCACCTTCTTACCCTCTTGGGTTGCTCTGGCTGTACTGCAGCATCTTCATGAAAGACAGCAAAGCCTTGTGTGAAGATATGTTCTGAAATCCTGTCCCAGCGACAGAATTTCCCCAGGCTTCCCAGGGATGGGGAAATTCCGATGCACAACAGTGACCCTCTCTGTTCGTCTCCTGGTTGTGTCCTGTGCAAACCCTGAGATGTTCCCCTGGCAAAGGACATACTCCCTGTTGATCCTGGGAGCAGAAGGTGATCCTCTGCTGTGCAGACAGAGTGGGGTAACACCCAGGAGAGGACTGGTCTGGCACCCGCTGCTCGTAGATGGGTCAAGGTTCCCACAAAGAGCAGTACACCAAACCTGTGTCAAGCAGACTGAGCTGAACCTGTTGTTATTCCTCATTTTCTGTTGTGGGGTCAAAGCCGAATCGAGAGGAACGGGAGAAAAGCCTGTTGCCTTCAGAAGTCAGATATAATTGAAGAGCATCGACCTTTCTTCACCCATGGAGAGAAGACATTCCATGAAAGTGTAGCACAATGCAGTGTTGGCTCAGTTGTTTTGTTTGCTCGACAAACAGCCTTTCCTCTTGCCTGGGTAGAGCCTGCGAAGCTGTTTTCAGCCCGCTTAGCCCCAAGTTGTGACTGTAAAACTGTTCCTTGGACCTGCCTGTCAGCGTCCTCCCATCCTGGCCCTGCTCCCACGCGCTCATCTGGAATGAACCCTTTCACCTGAGGGCTTCACTAGAAAGGATAAGCTTTGCCAGCCCAGGGACCACCAAACTGAGCCTCCTCACTTGTCTCCCCAAGGACAAACACCTTGATGAAACCTTATTTCCCAATGTTTATTTCCCCCCCACACAGAATCCTTCCACTGAACCACGGGGCACGCGGGGCAACATCAAAAGAGAAATCAGGAATGAATGTGACACCTCAGACACACATTTTCTGCAGCATCTCATAAGATCAATAGCCGCTTACAAGCAACGCTTCCCTGGGAACATTTTCCCCCACCGTGAACCGATTTATCCACCCCGCGACAGCCAGGGTCGCTGAGGAGCAGTACACCACCTCTCCCACAATTTGTGACCACGCAGGAGAGTCTACTGTATTTACAAAAACAACACGCGGCACTCCCCTGCTCTCTGAATTAATGATGGGTGCGATTGTGTTTCTCTTTACTTACTCAGCAGGAGGAATCCCAGCGCCGGAGCCACCTCTGCTCTTCATGCAGGGAAGCGTCTCCTCCACAGCCCAGGCCTGAGAAAAAATGCAAAGCACTGTAAAAACACTGTCAGAGCCATTTCTTAGTCCTGTCCCTTTGCTCTCGTTCAATTTCCCTCTACATGGGCTGTGAGGCAGGAGCAACATCTCACTCCATGTTCAACTAGAGACTAGCCCTGAGAAGAGCTTAAGAAAGGTGTGAGGGTGCGAAGAAATGCAGGTGGTAGGTGATGAGCAGCTTTTGTCGGGGTTTTTTTCTAGTCTCATTTCTTAGTCTAAAATACGTGTCTGTCTTTAGTGAAAACTCAGCTTAGCATTATAAGCTTAGCTCCTCAAGAAATTGGCTCAATTTTAGCACTATCGTTTTATGAAAATGAGAGCGAGATCTTGCCTCTTCCAGTAAATTATACCACTTTCTAGCTGAGGTTTCAAACCAATTCAGTTGAACCCCCTGAAAGCCCTTGTGCGGACATTTCTTACTGTGGTGACTTAAATGGGGTATTAAATAGTGTCTTTAGCTAAATCAATGCAGGTTTAAATAGTAGCGTCGGAAGGACAAACACACGCTCCTGCTGACCATTTATCCGCTCCCTAGACTACTTTCCCAGCCCCAGTCTGGCAGCAACAGCGCTCCAGGCTCTCAGCTCACCCATTCCCAAGCAAGATCAGATGGACGCGGTTAGCTGCAAGTTCAGCACTGATGCGCATCAACGTCGGCGCTGCCCTTTCCCCTTCTCCCGGAGCCCAGTCCATAGGCTCAACTCCTCTCTGCCCAGTCTCTGATTAAGGTTTTAAGCACGTGTGCCACAGAGACAGCAGCCGAAAACAACCCTTCGTCCTTTCCCATCAACCCTCCCTCACCTTCCACCTTCCGCGACAGCGTATTTCTTCTGCCTCCCTCTGTCAACCCCTTTTTCAATGGCATTTCCCTTCCTGCTGCCAAATGGATGCTCAGGAGCTTGGAGACAGTAAAACATTGCCGTAATGTCCCTCGCTGATGCATAGTCTCCTCCCATTATTGGTATAGCAGCATCAGGTTATACGCTGTTAATAGCCTTTCCACTTGTTTATAGCTTCTCTGGCATCATTCCTGGATTTAGCACTGCTGTTTTACTTCCCCTCACCACTTCGGGGACGACCTCCCCTCAAGCAGCGGGACTCACGTGGCATGTGCGCGATGTGTAATTCAACATGCGGGAGCTGGTGGGGGGCACTACCAGCAACCAGCGCATCAAAAACACATTACAACAAAGCCGGCGAACCTCATCTTGGATGGGGTGGGGGCTTGAGGAGGGGGAAAGGGATTTTTATTTTTTGTGTGAAGTGAGTGAATAATTCATAGGCAAACCATTGACATGATAAATTCCTCCAGTTCTCCTCTTTTGTGAATTGACAGCGAACAACTTTCCAATTCCTCCCCTCTGCATTTTCATTATCCAGAATTATTCACTAAACAATTGCTTGGAATAATTCTGGGGAGCAAATTCTCTGCTGGGGACGTCGGCACTGACGTCAGTGGAATTAGCGCCAGCAGGAGCTTTGGTTCAGAGGCGACGGGCCGTCCACAAGCCTTTCATCACAAGGATTTGGTCTCTAGATTTTGAGCCATGCTGATTAGCTGTGGCGGAGCACAGAGGCTGGACGGTCCCGTTTTCTCTTCCATTAGACGAGCAGGGTTCTGCAAATCAGGTTTTCCACCATGAATACTTATGTTTACAAATTAATGGGGGTTGAAATTGCTGAGATGCAATGATATATCGCGTTGGTGCTTCCAGCAGCACTTCTGCCAGCATGTTTCATCTCCAGCCCTGCAGGACAAACGGGAACAAAGTGGGATTTCTACATTTCCATTTCAACGGCTGCAAATGAGCCCTGCCCTTTCCAGGAACACTCCGCACAGTGCCATGCGGGCTCTCTCAACCCACCGCCAGGCTCACCAGTACAGCTCGCAGCCTTTGATATTCATGGGAAGGGAAAGACAACAACTGAAGGTTTGCTCTTTAATTTCATGGGAAATTTTGAAAGTGGCTTTTTGCTCGGTTCCACACTTCATTTATGCATTTACAGACTGACCCAAACCCCATATGAACAACTCACTGTCTTCAGTATACCACAGCTCTGACTCAGAAAGTCCTTGATATTTATCTGCCTGCAGTTTCCAATAAGTTAACGCCGGCTGACCTAAAATACCAAATTCCGAGGGAGCTCTCTGGCTGATGACTCCCGGTATCTGACAGCGATTGTCTGGGGTGTATTTTCTGTATTTATTTATCGTAAATGAGACACCTGACACCATGAGATCATAAGCAATTTCCAGCTCTCTCCAAATCACCGGTAGGGTTCCAGTTCCGAGCCTCACAACATCATCAATTCTGCTGCAAAATTTTTTTGTGCTGATTGTCGGTAATTTGCAACACATAAGTTGGAGGGAGAGAATTGCTTGCAGTTCTCCGCTTCATCTTCTTGTGAAAATCAGCCCATATCGGGCAGGCCAACCAGACTGTCATGACCGCAAAAAAAACCTACAAATTTGGGGATCTGACTCTGTTCTTTGAAATGTTTTAGTTGAGTGGCGAAATGTAAGTGTCATATCCGTATTTCCAGTTCTACCTCGGGGACGATATTAACTTCTTTGGTCATTTCTCTGATTCAGCATCTGCTTTCCCCCATCACGTCCCTGCGTTTGGATTTAGGGTAATTCCTGTCACCATCCTAGACCTATCTGTTTACACAGTTGAAAAATAATTTCCCAACATGCGACGATGGTTCATAAACACAAACCTGATTTCTGCAAAAATCAGGATCTTTCCTTGCTGCTAAAACCCTCTAGTTAGAAGTTCTCCCACCGCACAGAGGAGACTTTCACACCGAGGAAACACAATTGCAGACCAGCAAAGCTTTACTTCTGCGGTGCCTCAGATAATTGCCTGAGCGAGCTGGAAAGAGCTTCCTGTACAGCTGAAATCTTCAGACGCTTTCCTCTTTAAATCCCTCTTCCACTCACTCCCCCGCCTTGCAGCAGGGCTGCGTGAACGTTGCGAGCAATTTGTAACCCATTTCCTTTAGATGCAAGAGTTCCTCATACGCTCCCGTACCAGGAGCAAGCATCCCACAAGGGACGCCGTGCCGCGGTGCCGTGGAGGCAGGCAGACACCGCAGCCAACACATTGATCCGATCACCCCCTAATTTAGCTGAGGATTGGCGCACATCCATAGGCTTACAGTTTCAGTCTCACTCTCTTTAAGAGACGCATCCCTGTGCTTCAGAATGACTTGTTTCTGGTACAGGGCAGCTTTTCCTGCCCATCACTCTCCCGTCACGCTGTCTTGGAAAGTCCCAACTCAAGTTCAAGTCCCCGAGTCATGTCATTGACCATCAAACACTACCTACTCCTTTCTGCTTAAGCCAAACAAATACAAACCTCAAGGACAGAAAGAGAGAAAGAAATGAAACCCAACCCACCATATTTAGTCCCAGACAGCTCTTCTCCCATTAGCACAGGCCGCCCCCAAAAGCAGACGTGCAGCAGAGTTGGAGCATCACCTGGGATCACACTGCGGCCTGGAAAAATGCGGTTGGCTGACGCAAAGGTGATTATCCCTTGGTTGGCTTCTTTGGTTTATTTTGGGAGGGGGGGGTGGGTTGGGTTTGGGTTTTTTTTTTCAGTAAAAATAATGGATAGCACCTGATGGCTCAGCGCCCTCATTTGGGGCAGGTGATGTGATGGCTGAGGTGAGGCTGAGCAGCTCAGGGACTGACAGGAAAGCTTAGGCACAGAGATAAAGCCCAGATGTCTTGATATCTAACCCCTGCTGACACTGAGGATGGGCAAAGCCCTTTCAAACCAGCAGGACCCACATTGTGCTGCCCTGTGCGGTCACCAGGGCTGGAGCCAGAAAGAGAAGCCACCACCATGGCTGGTAGGGTGCTATGGGCACCTTAGAGACACAGGGCTCCTTAACCCAGCCAACGTGGTCACGCTGCTGCCAAAAGCTAGTATCTCAGCACAAGGCTGCAGTGCTCGGTGCAGACAGACCCTAAATTGAAGCTCATGGTGACACCAGGAGCCCAACCCGGAGCTCCCGGCTCGTTCCCTGACCTCTGCACATCCATCACCTGCACCGTCTGCGGGCAGCGTCCCCACCAGAGCCACAGGTCTGACGTGTGCTATGACACAGCCCTTCTGCTACGGGAAAGCAGGAAAAACACATCTCTCACCCTCTCCGCCGGGCCCCAGAGGACAAATCTTCCCAGCTCAGGGCAGGAGATACCTGTGCGCCTGCTGGCCTCGCTCGATGTGTTTGCAAATCCTCCTGCTGTCAGCTGGCTCTGGGCGTCCTGCAGCAGGGAAAGATGGTCTCCATCAATATTCAAGGCACACAGACTCAGGGAGAGAGGAGACAGGTAGGGAGAGCCTCTCCGCCACAGCCAGATGAATGAATCTCGCTCGGAGGCAGAGCAGGAGGGCGGTTGTTTTTGCACGGCCTGTGTTCTGCCGCAGGCACCATCCAAGCTCTGCTCTTGCAGAGTCCTTTTGTCCCTGTCCACGACCACCCTGCACTGGCATTGTGTCCCAGCCCAAGCCAGCGGATCGTGACCGGGGGCCCTGGAGCTGTTCCAGGGCTTTGCACACTACAAAGGAGCTCTGGTTCTTTTAATTAGCCGGAGAATGTAAATGAGCACGGCGTGTGCCCAGGCCCCTCCTGCAGAGCCCAGGAGAAAGTGTCGCACGCTTCTGGGATCACTGTCAGTAGGCGAAAAAGCCATTTGGCACCCAGGCTGCCGGCAGTGGGTTCGCAGGCAGGCGCCGTGGGGCAACGTGAACAGCAAGCACCCGCCAGCTCCCGCACCAACTCCCTGGCATTAAAATCCCTGGGAGCTCCATGCACCCAGATCAGGGACCACCTACCATTGCCTGCGGGGACCACGGAGGAATCATTCCCCAGAACCAAGACCAGAGACCTGGTACCACCAGCATCTCCTCCCCATCCATCCACCCACCCACCCACATTCCTGGCCATTGCTCCCACCACCCAACCCTAACCACCCTTCCTCTTACGTGCTGCTCTTCTATCCATTTCTGTAGCCCCTTTCCAGTCTGTCTCCACTTGTTTAAGATTAGAAAGTCAGCGTTGGTCTTCTCATCCACTCTGCAGGAGTCTATCTACACGGGGATAGAAGAGGATGCAGGTGAGCATCCTGCGAGAGCAGGAACAGACAGACTCACCTGCCCTGTGCCTGGGAAGCACCCACCATCTCCCGCTGCGTGGCAGAGAACAGTGGGGGCACAAAGGGCTTTATTAGGGGGGACCCAGGCTGGGACCTGGGGCAGCCAGATGCCCATAAGGGCCCTTTCAGAGACATCAAAGGCCCCTTGATTAGGTCCATACCAGGTTCTCCTGCTGCTCGAGAAAACTGTAGGTTTTTGCGTTGCTGGGTTTTACCTTTGGTTTAGTCGTCTCCTTTTGTTGGTGTTACAGAATTAAAGCAACTGGTGCTGCAGAAGAGCGAAGAGCACACCAGAACGGAGCCAGTGACCCACTGAGTGCATGACACTAATAAATATAGATCCTAATTATTACTGACCCAGGACAAAGTCCCTATCCTCCTTTGGGTGCAGTTCATACTATTCCAAAAGGCCAAGCTGAGCCATAATTTACATTTTATTTACCCAGCAAACACCAGCTAGGCACCAGCGCTGGGCACCTCTGGGGCACGGGGCAGAATAGCTCAGTCTGGGCATTTCATAGTATCGTAGTATGGTTTGGGTTGAAAGGCACCTTAAAGATAATCTCGTCCCACCCCCCTGCCATGGGCCCAGGCCTCCCACCAGCCCAGCTTGCTCCAAGCCCCGTCCAACCTGGCCTTGAACACCTCCAGGGGTAGAAGATTTCTCCGAGCCCTGGGCTGAAGTAGCGTTGTTGGCACAGGCAGTGCCCAGGTAACATGATCAGTCATCACAGCATCTTTTGATTCAAGCTCTACAGGATATTGTGTCCTTCAAAGACATCAAAACAACAAGGGAGATCAGACAGGACCTGGACTATAACCTTCCAAGCCCTGATTCTCCACACCACCGTCCTCTGAAACAGAGACCATGAGTCAAACTTTGCTGCTTCCCCCTCTTCACCTTACACCCTCGCTCCTCTCAGCTTTAACTATAAAAAGAAAAAAAAAGTACGTGCTCGAAGCAGGAAGATGCATCCTGTTGTGCAATGGGGCCGAGACGCCTCGTCCCTCAAAGACATGGTCCTCCTGGGACCAGGAGGGTCCTTCTGGCAGCACAGGGTGAGAAGAGCCTCAGCAGCAGGGCAAAAAGAGCCTCAGCAGCGAGGTGAAGGCGCAGCATCCTCCGGCTGCGGCAGCTCAGTTGGCTCTCCAGCCCTCATTACCATGACGTGCGCCAGTTGGCACCGCTGATGCTGTGGTGCTCTGGAGCACCCTTATCTCTCCAGGAGAGGCTTTCATTGCAGCCCTCAAGCACTAGGAAATGGAGATACTCGACTCGCTGATACCGCTCTGCAAATCAGTCAGAGGGGGAGGATGGGAAGGGGAACAGCTTGTCCCTAGCTGTCACTCCGCGGAGGCTTTGCCCTTCACTAGTGACAGCTGATTAATTCCCAACCAAGCTTGGGCAAAACTGGTGCCCCCATCTGATGAGCAGCAGGGAAACCACCAAGTTTAGCCCCTGCCTGTGAGTGACCCACTGTGGAGGCAACAGCCACCGGGCAGCATGGTGCTCCCCAGGACGCAGAGGGCTTGGGTCGTACTGTCCATGAGTACACGTGGTATGATCCATGCCGTAAGGGCTGTAAATCTGCAAACGTTTTTTTTGCCAGGAAGCTCTCTGCGGGCTGGGGCTGGCCGTGTCCCTTGGGTAAGAGAAGGAGCTGTTGCCAATGCTCAGAGGCGGCAGTGCCGTCCCGCTGTGCGCAGGGGGAGGGGTTGCAGCGGGTCTGGGGAGTTTTGGCACCTGGAGATAGACCCAAGCTTGCTGCGGGCACAGTGCAATGAAAACACGGTGGCAGGATGGGCTCTCAGCCCTGTGGTGGGAAGTCCCAAGTGGGTTTCCACCAGCTCCCCCACCTACCCCAGGCTGCTCCGGTGGGAGCAGGACACAAGGAGGAGGGGATAAGGGGATAGGTGTCTGCACGCCTGGCACAGCCCCTGCCTCCAGACACCCACGCAGGGCTGCAGGGTGCCCTCTCCCTCCTCCCAGCAGCGCAGAGCACCAACCTGCCCTCCTGGATGTTGCTTTTCTGCCGACTGGTGAGTCATATCATTGATGTCACCTCTCTGCGTCACCGGAGCTTGAAGATGGATTTAATGAGCCTTTGTTTTCTTCAGCTAAGAAAAACCTCAAAGAAGCTTAGTCTCAAGCATCCTGAGGAGCCAGCAGGTCTCTCTGCTACTGCCACTGTCACCACAGGAGGACAGATACAACCGCAAGAGGGTCCAGCAGGCTGGCTGACAGCTAAAGCAGAGCATCAGAGATCTGGGGGACAACATGCCAAAGCCACACAAGGATGCCTTTCTCCTCACTAGAGCCTGCCACGTGCCACCCTCCTCACAGGACATGGCAGGTGACATCTTGCTATGCCTTGCACTGCCCTGAGTGAAGCCACATGCTGGAATGAGGGAGAGGTGGCAAAGTGGTGGTGGCACCATGCCACCTCTGAGGCTCCATCTGTCTCACCGCCAGCATCTCTGAGGGCTTCTACACAAGAAGCTCAGATGTTGGCCGTTGCTCCTGCTTGGCAGTCACGCATGCGTGATGGCACTTACCCACCAACACCGTGCTCTCGTCCTGCAGTCTGGGGCCACCAAACCCAAGAGACAGGGCCACACGAGCATCTTCCTTGGGCTGCCCAGCAGCTTTTGTAATACTAGTCACACCTGGGGAGCAAGTCCTGATTTACACCAGTATAGAGGGAAATTTAAGCCTGTGGTGTTTTAAACCCAGAGGAACAAATTCTTGCAAAGCAGAAGGGAACAAAATTCATTATAAAAATCTAGGGAAACGAGGAAGTTTTTTTCTGTCTTATGAAGGTCACTAAAAAGGGAAGCATCACGTGGGGTCCCTGGGAAACCAGTAATGTAAATAGTCAGCGGACAGAGGGCATCTTCTATTAATGAAGGTGTCTTGCCAAAATACATAGGCATCATATAAATTATTAGATAATGAGATTCCAGTTAATTTGCTGCCTGGCCAGCCACAGCCCTCCTGCCATGCTCCTGAGCCCAGCCAATAACATTAAGAAAGAATTACATTGGTAGTAGGGCAGCTGGTCGACTTGATTCAGAAAACAGCACCTTCTCCAGGACGGGGTGGGGCGAACGCTGCAGCCCCACAGCCCTCTGCTCGGGCATGCACCACACACAGGCCCTCGAGAGCCAAAAGCGAGGACTCTCCACTCGCTTGAGGACAAGGAGCCAAAGAGTTTTTTCAGAGGTTTCCTTGGTAAGTCTCACTTTCCCAGGGACTCTAGAGAGCTGCTGATGCGCTAAGTCTCTACCTGGTGGGAGTCTGTCACCTCTCAGCATGTTTTAGGGCTGAAACACGCTGAGGTTATAGTGTTGCAGGCCAGAAAAAGGCCAAAAAAATCCAAAGCAATTCAATTTTCCTCTATCTCACTACCATAACCCCCAACTCCAGGGTCAAGGCCACCCACTTCATCTCAACCAGTGTTCTGCCCTCAGGAGTGGCCAACAGCAAATGCCTTGGGAAGGACACAAGAAGGGGATGACAACGTAGGGGCACTTCCCCAGAAAACCTCTTCCAGCTCTTACCCTTTTGCAGCGAACAGCCCTGGATGGATCCTTCTGCCCAGTTGCTCTTGGACACCTCATCTCACCCGGCTCACAGCTCTCTCCTCTCTCCTTCTGGGGTTGCAGACAGGACAAGGGTTGCCTCTGTTTATGGGACCTGGAGGGGATTCCTAGAGGATACGGAGATGACAACCGCCCCCTTTGCTCTAGTGATGCCTTGATTCCATGGGTAGAAAGGTACCCAAGAGGGAGAAGGCCAGGGGCATCTTTGCCTTCAAAAAAGGCTGCAGTGGTTGAAAGGTGCAGGATCAGGTCCTGCACCTACAACCTGCAGGTTCCCGTTGTAACTCCTTCCCTCCTTCCTCTGCTGCTCTGAACTCTTGGCGCTTCATAGCACCAAATATTCAGCATGCTCCATGTAATTTTAAGATCATTATGTAAGCTGCTCTCTCCCCCCATCTCTCGATGTCTCCAATTGGTGTGTCAGAATGTAATTAGCTTTTGATGGGATGTTAAGATTTCTTGAGCTCCTGTGGAGAGGCAGCATGGGGAGAGGCGAGGCAGCGGATTGTGATTGTCACTCCCCATGGTAAGTGCTCGAAGACCCTGGAAGACTCATTTACAAAAATATAAAATAAATAAAAAAAATCCAAAAGCAACAGACCCAGTAGGCTTTAGTTTAATTGACTGAAATCACTGGCATTTTTTTTTTTTTACCTCTGTGCTTTCTCCCGCTTGGAGAGAAATGGAAATTAACTGTCTCGTGACCGACAGAGGAGTGCCATGCTGTGGCAATGGTCAGGGCTCTATTGCAAACCCAACTCCTGGAGAGGCTGAGAAAGTCCCGTCCAAGCTGTTCCTTCCCGCCTTTCTGACCCAGGCCATGCTGCAAGCTTTGCTGCTGCGACCCATCTCCATCCGCACCAGGACTAAGTCCTCCAGCACTTCATCACAAACCCACTGCCCGCCGCGGGCAGGACACTCCACCCAAGCAGCAGAAAGAGCAGGGGCAGGTGGAAGTTTCCTGCAACCACAGTCACAACAGCACATGCGATGATGGCAAAGGGCCATCCGCAGCCTATCCGCAATCAAGGTGCCACTTGGTAGCCAGATCTGCAATTTAGGGAAGGTTTGGTGCCTCTAAAGAGAGTGGCAATCTCAGGTGCCATTGCTGCTGGGGCTGAGCTCCTTCAGTGCTCAGCAAATTACAGCTCTCCACCGCGGTGGGACTGGACAGCAGAGTTACTGCATCCCACCGGTGGGAGACAAGCACCAAGGCATGGGGTGCTTTCACCAGGCAGCAGCGTTTACCAGCGAGGCCAGATGTTTCAGTGTCTAGTTGGTCACCGCTGAGTCCTTCTGCAGCTCTGGCTGTGGGATCCCGTTGGAAGAAAGGGGACACAGGGGTTCTGCAAAAGGATGCGAGTCCGTACTCAGGTAAACCAGCCGGGAGATGGGCTTCCCAGGGCTGACGGCCCCAGCCTGAGCTGCTGCAACTTTCCCCCCATACTCAGTACTGGTGAGGCCCCACCTCCAGTACTGTGTTCAGTTTTGGGCC
>RSEF01000023.1:2467631-2485290 GCA_003993805.1 Himantopus leucocephalus
TTTGTCAGGTTAGGTTAATGGTTGGACTTGATGATCTTAAAAGACCCTTTCAACCTCAACAATTCTATGATTATATGATTCTATAACATAGAAATCTGTTCTGGTGCTTTTACAAGAACAAATTCATGTTGGTGTCACTTTTTCAACCCCAAAGGAATGGTATGATGGAGGGCTGCAGGACCTGTGCCCTAACAATCCAAGCTGGAAATACCACATTTTCAGAGCCTTCTCCACACTCTGCCCCAGCAGCTGAGCCCCGTGGTGGTGTAAAACAAGGCTGGCAATTCCCCCAGAACAAGATTTCTGCAATCTGGCCGGGCCTGAACTTTCACAAGAGCATCTGCCCCGGCCAACGACAGCACATCGAGCATTTACATACCTACAGATGGTGCTTATATCACTGAGCAGTATGTTTGTCTACACATCAGCCCTGGCCCAAAGCCCACTGGAGTCATCGGATGCTTTTCATTAACTTCAACGGGCTCTGGATGAGGTCGGTTTGGTGAGAGCCTCCACCGGCGCAGAAAGAGGCGTCCAAATGAATGCTACAGGATGCTCGAGCACACATGCCTTCAGATCAGCCACATAAACACTTTCCTAAACACAAACGTGCTACAAACTCCCTGCAGATGCACGTGGCCTGATATTAATACACCTCTGGCTCCGAATTAGTTGATGATGTGAAACACAGACATATCCAATACTATAATGAGCCATTCCCATCAAATGCCAATTCAACTGGATAATGGGCCATATTGATTGCATCAAGGGCTAGACCAATTTCACTTGTCCTTTTAATGATTATTATGACATTATCTATATTATTCCTGCTCAGGAAAATTAATTCCTTTCTCCCCACCCCCGTCCCTCTGGATGCGAGTCCATTCAAGTCTCCATTCCTGCTGAGACAGAAGCTAAGGAGACCTCTGCAAGGACTGGACTTAATTCACTTCTAAAGTGTTGTCAGGCAATTGGGGTTTTTTTTTTTCCCCTCTAATACTGCCACTGGCATTAATGGAAAGAAAACAATAAATGTATCTGGTCACCTAAGTAGTCAGCCTCCCCTTTCATAGCTCTGCTGACATTTTTGTCTCCAGCCTGGACAGTAATGCATTCCATTTTAATTTTAGCAAATGCTTTCTTTATGATCAGAGACATTTTTCATTTGTACTTGTTTGCATCTCCCTTAAAATTCAATATTTCATTTGGGGATGCAGGGTTATTGCCTGCTCCTCAAAATAAAGCATATGTGGCACAAGGATATTTCAAATTATTTTCTCCGGTTTCCTCCACTCAAGAGCAGCAATTGCCTTTCCAGCCACTCCCAGGAGCAGCCCAGAGGAGTCAGTCCCAGTCCCTGCACGGTGCGTCTGGCCAGCGGAGCCACAGGAGAGACATGGAACTTCTTGGGGCTGCCCTATACAGGATAACGCAAAAAAGGCAGAAAGAAGGGCTTGAACCAGCTTTTGTCGCCCTGGACCAAACACACTGGTGGCATCATTTATTCCTGTGAGCAGAAGCCATATGGCCCTGAAGTTTCATCTGGCCAAAACTCCTACAGAAGTCATGCGTGCAGATGCAGGCGGTCCCTGTCTTGGGGACACACTGACCTCCCCCATCTGCCAAACTGCCAAAAAACCACCAACATCAGAGGCTGGGCACGCTCAGGGCTCCTGCTGGCTTTAGACACCTGTAATTCTCAGGTGCTCTGAATATAAAATAATGAAGCTGATGAGATTCTGTTGCAACCGCCTGCTCCTTCCTTCCCTGCCAGGTTATCCCAAAGAGGTTTGGCCAGGAGCAGGAGGAGCTCCCATGGCACGTGCATGAAGGGGGTGTGATGGGGAGACTTTGGTCCCCATTTTTTGGGGTCCAGGTCTGTGGTAGACCCCAAAAAGACAACATCTAAGCATCGTGCCCCAGCGCTGTTGACTATCAGATGTGGTT
Organism: Himantopus leucocephalus; assembly: GCA_003993805.1. Taxonomy (NCBI): domain Eukaryota; kingdom Metazoa; phylum Chordata; class Aves; order Charadriiformes; family Recurvirostridae; genus Himantopus; species Himantopus leucocephalus. The sequence continues at coordinate 2,469,579 of RSEF01000023.1, forward strand.
TCCTCAGAAATATATGGTACCTTGACACTCACGCGCTCTCAAAACATCCCCATCAGTTTTACAACTTACCTGGAGAAAACAGGCGGGTGGTTTGCAATGTGCAGCATCTCCTCTGGCCTGGACCACATACACCAAAGTGATACTGGGTCCTCTCTCAGGTGTCCACTCCAACCCCCATGCAATAGCATTCGCTGCTGACCCCCCTTCCCCACAGCAAAAATCAGTTTCTTTAAATGTTGCCTGTGGGACCCAGATGTCTTGGAGGATAATTACCAGATGCTCTTACCTCAATACCCCTCTGATCTCTGGCACTGAAGAACTGACAAGAGAAATGGGTTGGATATATACATAGCAATCTTCTAATTTTCTGAGCAAATTTGGTTAAAGCTGCTGAACAAGAAAGCCTGAAACCTCGATAACAGAGCAACCAGACAGGCAGAGCTCTCAACTCAAACATGGTTCCACCCTGACCTAGAGGGACCATTTGAAAGGCTGAAGGAGGTGTTTGTCCTCCCTTGGCCGTTACATCAAGGCTGCTGGGAAAGGCTTCCTGGCAAACAGTGTTTTTACAATATAGTAATATCTCCACCGGGGCCCGGCACCAGACTCCTCAAGTGGTCTGAATCAGTCCTTTGACTGCCTTGAGTCAACAAAACGGAGGGAAAGGTTTTGCGTACGGGCTGTTCAAGGTTTTGTATGCTGGAGCCTCTGCCTCCCTGTGCATATACACCTTGAATAATTATAAAACGTTTGCAGGTAGGAGGAGCCCCTTTGGCAACCCGTGTGCTTGCGCAGGAGGATGGCAGGAGACCTTAGCTGGATGTATTTCCGCAAGATGAAAGCGGCCAGCACTGGAGCTATTCTGAGAGCAGGAATCAGCACAAGAGCTTGTCTCCTGCCTTCTCTGATCTCCCATAACAACGGCGCAGAACAAAAGGTTTTGTCTCTTGTTCAAGAAAAGGAGGGGTGTCCTAGTTCCCGCGACGCTGCCTTGGCAGCTGCAGCGCTGGGACGCGGCCGCTCTGCCTCGACGCACTCTTGATTGCCATAGGTCTTTGGGAGCGGTGAGTGGATCAGTGTGAGGGAAGGTCCCAGGCAGGTCCTGGGCAGGGGGACACGATTCCCTCAGTGCATGAATCAGAAGCAGCCCGTGCGGCTGCCGGAGGAGTAAGGCGCTGCTCGGTGTCAGAGCAGCAGAACCCACTCAGGAGCAATTTTTGCCCTTATTATCTACATCCTTATCTACATCCGCGGATTTCTGATTACGTGTGATGCAGCAGCTTGGCTTTTCCCCAGTAAGACGGACTGGGAAAAAGCAGCCAGCAGAGCCACCAGCCTGCACGGCGGATGTCGGGGGGCCAGATCCACCCACGCCCCCTGTAAATGGCTGTAGCGCAAGCAGCTCTGCTGGATCCCACTCTCAGCTGAAGAACGATCTGGCAAAGCGCTCTTGAAGCCATGCCTTCTTTGTGCTGTTCTTTTGCTTAACTCATTTCTGGTAGTTTTCCAGGACGTATTATCGTCTTACTCATGGGTTTAGGGTTCATCTAATACACTAGGATGTTAACGCCTCTCTTCTGCTGTCTTGCTTTCTCCCAAGCCTGTTTCTCTCACACCCACAAATATCTCTATTTTGGTTTCCAGTAGCAGGAATTTCATTTTAATCACTCATCATCTTCAGACACAACAGAAGATGTAATGCGATTGTTTAACATTCACAGATCCACCAGCTCTGCTCCTTCATGTGTTTGTTAAGCAGTGCCAGAAAACGCCACCCACCGTGAGCATCCCAGCGTCAGTGCAATGCAGTGCCCAGTGTGTCAGTCCCTCTGGAGAACACGGTGAAGGACATCTCTTCCGATCAATGAGAAGAGCCTGGCAATAACAACCCATAAAACTAAACAGCATTAAGAAACCCCCAGACTCATCTTCCGCTATCTAATTAATTTAATGCAACTAACTAGCCCTATCACCCATATTTTTCAGGTTTTATTACAAGATTTTTAATGGAGTTGGAAGGAAAATTGACTCCCTTGGTGGGGGTAAGTGACATTTTAAATATCTGTCCCAAGAAAAGTCAGTATTAACAAAGGAAAAGAAATTGGAAAAAGAGGAGGAAAGGTGAGAAAAATCAAACAAAGGTATTCTATGATGGAGAACACTTTCTGTGCCCCCACTGCCAGATAAACCTGATTTGAGCTCCTGATTTCTTCAAAGCCTGCCAAGAACAGGCTAAGAGATGAGCTGCCTCTTAATCAAATCAGCTCTGTCTCTCTTACAAGCCTGATGACACCAACACAGGAAAACCGTGGAGATAACAGAGGGTTCCCCAGGGCACAGAGCTGACAGCAGCATCTCCCTGCTCTCTTGAAACCACACCAATCAACAACCATTTATTCAGAGAGGTTTGTGCCTCCTGGCTATTGTCTCCATGTTATCCTCTCCTCTACATCGTCTCCTACGCACTGAGGTCCTTCACTGCTGGGCCGGTCCTAGGAGCAGGAGTCTGGTCGCAATGGTGCGGCTCCAGAACACCCTCAAGTCTAGGGACGAGGCTGCCTGCCCTGGGGACACCAACACATACCAGGAGATGTTCTTGCTGGACAGGCATCAGCAGATGTCCCAGCATCCACCCACTCCATGCTTTGCTTGAGCTGGACAAAGCCACATTACTCACCCCTGGTATAAGATGTACTCTCATAATTCCCATCACCTTTAAATTGCTCAAAGTTTTAGCCGTTCCTCACAGCTCTCAAATGCTCGTGAGCTTTTACCTAAGAATATTGATGGGGTTTTTCCAATCCTAAGCCCAGGTATCTCTGGGAAGTTTGCTGACCTCTGCTTCACCACCTTTTGTCAGCTGGGAAGCTCTCTCCCCTGCCCAAATTGGCCTTGTACCGTCTCTTTTGTTAATGCAGCTTCCACTGTCACCTCTCTGAAGAGCACACTTACCTGCCTTATTCATCTTTGGGTGTTGCATTCACCTTCTCTGGGCAGCTTGTTAAAAATGGATCTGTTGGTGCTCCTATCGATTTCAGGTGCTATTAACACTAATCGCCCTTCCTCTGAGTGGATTTCACACTGCTTTTGCTAAATACCTCTTCCCCTGGCTCTGCGCTGGCCGTGTGGGGGCTGGCGGGGGGTCTCCCCCGGCGGCGTGTGCGTGCCTGTCGGTTTAAGCAGCTTTGTGTTGAGGATCGATGCTGGAGGTGCGGTGAGTCTGAGCACAGGCACAGCACTGGTGTCAACTGGGAGCAACAAAAGGAGGCGGAGGGTGTGGGGGAGGAGAGCGAGACCAGCACCTTCCATAAACACCCGGCGATTGATTCGCTCGGAACTTTCTTGGTCAAGAAACACGGCAATCTTGCAAGGAGGGATTTCTTCCTGCTCTCTCATCTCCGAAGCATCCCAGCTCAACAAGCGGTGAAGCCGGAAATCTTTTTCTCCGCAGCCCTCCTACAGCCACAGCAGCACCGAGGAGACGCGTCTGGAGAAGAGAGGGAGAGCAATAGGAAACCTGGAGAACAAAGGGGACCTTCTTCCAAACGCCGTGGCCTGGGCTGAGGGCAGTCCAAGGACAGCTGTGGAGGTGCTCAGAGGGGCGGAATAAGCCGAGAGACCCCCACGTCCATCCCCAGCCCAGGGATCCGAGCCAGGATTAAACCCAGCAGCTATGCACAGATCCCTGCGTCGGGCTGCTTGGATGTCTTGGGAACCACCCCGGTATTTTAAGGTCCCGGTATTTTAACAGCAAGTCCCAGGGCACCTCCACTTTGGAGAGCAAACTGCTGAAATGGCAACATGTGCTGACGGTTTAATATTAACGAGTCAGTAGCCATTAAATCCTGATAAACACCCAAATGCAAAACACTAAATCTGGGAAACTAATAGGATTATTAGTGCAGTAAGGGACTTAACTGCAGGAAAATCCAGCGGCCTGCTCCGCAGCTGTGTTTGGTTGGGTCTCAATCCTGCCCAGCCTGCACAGAAAGAAGAGCTGCAACCAGGGAGCACATCTGGGCCACAAGAATTTTTCTGCCTTCTGTGTGCCCGTGAGCATCCTCTTCCCAGTCTTTACTGCGCATCTGCAGCCCAAGGGGGTGGACTTCACCTTTCTGAAAAAGCCACAAACACCTCCATCCCTTGGAGGATCCTTCCTGCCTGCATGAGCTACGCACTCGATCTCAGTGAGGGGGAAACCCTCTCCCTGCACAGCACCCACCTTCCTGCTAGCGGCCGTCTCACAGCAGAGACAAGCAAGACACTCCTTTACATACAAGGTGTTCCTCCAAAAAAAGATGTGAGCCCGCGGGTGGCCTGCCGCTGGCCCTTTTCGCATGAAAATCCTTACCTGCAAGGTGCTGAACCAGATGTGAACCTCCACCTTCGGCTCACAGGCATAGTCCACAGGGTCAAGCACCCAGCCCAGAAGTGGGTCCAGCACAGCTGGGACCCAGCTAGTCCAAAGCAGGGTCTGCCTTGGGGAAGCCGTTTCTCTCTTTGCAAGCAATGGACACGAAGCCACCAAACTTTCATGAAGAAGAGAAAAAAAATATATAGTAGAAGAGTAGCACCCGGAGAACGAGTAGCACATGGTGTCCACATACACACAGGTAGGAGTCTAGGTCTTTCTGGACACATCTACACTGTGGAAGAGCAGTGTCCTAAGGAGATGTAACTACCTAGACTCTGCAGAACATCTCACTAGCCTGGCTGCAATGTCCTGACACTTCCTGCAGACCCAGTGCCAAGATTCCCACCATGAGGCATCAGGAGATGGGAGCACGCCAGCATGCTGCAGAGGGACACCCCAAGAGTTTCCTTCCCAGGAGATACAAAACTCTGTGACTGCAGAGAGCCAGCAGCGTGAGCTGGGCAAGGGACGTTCATCCCCATACCACCGTGCACCTTCAAAGAGGAGACAACCTCTGGAGAAAGGAGAGCAAAGGCAGCAACGCTCAGCTCCCTGGAGCAGCTCCAGCTCCATTCCTGAGGGTGGTCAGACCGCGCACCCCGGGCTGACGCACAACACTCAGCCTTCCCGAAGCTGTGTCCAGTCCTTGGGTTGGTCTCACTGGTCACAACATGGGCCAGGGACACCCAGGAAAAAGCACCCCAGGGAAAATGCAGGGGGGGTGGGATGCACCCCGTACCAGGCTAACACTCCTCCAGCCTCTGCTAAATCCACCTCTGCTATCCAAAGGACGGGCTCCGTGGGGAGCGATGCAAAAGCCGTGTTTGCATGGCTTGAAGAGAAGAGAGGCTGAGCGCGACTATACATTATATCAGCAATAAATGTCAGCAACTAAAAACAGACTTCAATTTCTAACTGCTGATTTTCAATAAAAATAAAAGCTGAATCCTACCAAGCCTAGTTAACGTGCAGGCGAGCTGACAGACCCAATCAGCTTGGTTTTCTTTAAACACTGTGGTTCGTGAGCATCTAAGAACTCTTACCTCCTCGTTACAGAACAGGCCCTCGTTAGAAGTAGATTTCCCACTTGTAAGCGTGTCCTTACATCTCAGGATAGAGAAGCAGCGAGTCAAGGTCAGACATCTTTCAGTGCAAGAGGTCCCTTGTCCCCCAGGTGCTCTCGTATTTACAGCATTTCTCCCAGTATTTCTTTTTCCTAGTATTTCTGTCCAGCCCAGATGTAAATGACTGAAGTAATAAAGCTCCCACCATTTCCCCTGGAAGATTATTCCATGGTCCAACAGACTTTGCCGTTTTTTAATATTTTTTTTTTTTTCCTTCCTGACAGCTGAAATTTGATGCAGTTTAATTTCATCGCACTATGTCAAGGTATGGAAAGAAATGAGAAACCACAACTGTGGAGAAGAGTGCTTGAGAGGGCAAAAGGACCTAGAGCAAGGACCCAGAGGGGTCTGGGCGGGATGGGGCTAAGGAGTGACAGATCCTGTTATAGTCCCAGTACTGTCCCCAGCCTGGTGTAGCATGTCGGATAGTCCATCTCTATTTTCTCCCCAGTCTCCGTTCTGCCCATAAACTGGAATAACAACCAGATATTCCAGAGATGCTCCCAGCAACTGCTGGCTGGGTGGGGCAGACAGAAACCCACATAATTTCGCATGAAAATTAATCTCTTCTTAACTCGAGGGAGGAAAGTTCAGGGCATTGAGGCTGTAACAGAATACACCCCTCCTTCCCTAATCAGGATGTGTTATTGGGGAACAATTAAAAACGAGTCAGGGGTAATTAAAGGTAATTAAATGCTCTCAGTGGGGAGCGACATGCCTGTGGGATGCTGCATAGCTGACAGGCAGAGAGCTGTCTTCCTGCGCGGCACGTCTGCCCTCCAGGAAGGTTATGGGCGAGACGGGGATGGGGTGCGGGAAATGCACCCCCAGCTCCGCACCAGGGATCGGGGCTCCCACAAACCACACGGGAGCCATCCCTCGAGGCCAGGCAGGCTCAGGCTTTTGGGTTTTCCCCACGTGGGACATCTTTCCACTGTAAAAAGCGGAGAGAGGTTTCTGAAGGAGCTTAGGAGAGCTACGGTCCAGGGAGGAGCTCGTAGCTCGACTAAGAGCACTATCCCCAAAATGCAACGGGATGAGACCACACCACCTGCGGCAGCTCAGCAGACACAAAGGGGTCCTGGAAAGGGAATAAAATTGACAGGTGGGACTGGGAAACAACTCACTGCAAGTGAGAGTTCAGCCTGAAGAGCAAAAGCTTTCCCAAAAATTCAGCAGTCGCTCTCCAGGAGCATTCCTCTTCCCTGGGATATCGGGAATGGCTGATAACTACGGATTTATGCAGCGCAGAAGTTTCCTAAATATCCGCTCACAGTTTAATATGAATTTCAACCGCATCCGACTGTGTAACAATAGGTGGAGCTAGAACTACTGCCAGCTCACCAAAGCGATGCGCGACAGGTAGACCCACAGCCGGAGCTGCGCCTGCCTGGGACACGGCCAGCCCGAGCACAGCCGTCCTCCACGGCTCGCGGTGGAGCCGGAATACTTTGCAGGGGAATGACTTTTGCTTTGGGAAGGACTTTCTCATTAACACGGCAAGACGAAGCCCTGGCTCTTACTGCAGGTCTCGTGCCCGGCTGTGTGCACGCAGCCGGCGCTGCCGAGCCAGGACTGCACACTCGGTTGTTCCAGGCAGGCCTGGAATTCCCATTTAAATCAAACTTGAGGCGCACAACCTGCACCAAAGCTTTTTGGGGTGGATTACGCTGCCTGCATAGATGTTACCAGGGGATGCTTCATTCAACCAAACCCTCACACACACCGCCAGGACTAGATCAAGTAAACTGCCAAAGAGTGAAAATGACCCTGGACTGTGTGCAGGCGGGAGAGCTGAGAAGAACAGTGTTTCCAGCAGCACAAAAATCCCCACAGCTTCGGCAAGGACGGAAAGGACCTGCCATGCCTCAGGTATTCCCTGCCCCAACACGTTTTCCCCCTCTCCCACAGACCGAGAGCTGGCTGAAGGGATGCTGAGCGCCTGCAACGAAACGTGGCAGCATCCGTGCAGCAGGAAGGTGCTGGCCAAGCCGCTTCGGACCGCGACGGGAGCCAGGCTAGCCTTTCCGAGGCACATCAGTACCGCTCCTCACCCACTCCATTCACCTCTGGAGCCTCACCCAGGCAAGGCTGCTGCGCTGTCTTTGCTCAAACCCCGGTGACAGCTAATGAGCTGTTTAGCATAAACCCAAACTGCCTCTCCTGCCTTCCCTTGGGACGGAGAAGGTTTTCTTCTTCACTTCAGAGAAGCTAAACAAGCTTGTCTTGGAAGGGAGAGCGCGGGGGATGGGGTGGGCTGGCAGCAGCCCCAGGGTGAGGGGGCATTCAGGATGCTCTCCCCTGCTTCAGCCCCACGTCAGAGCGACCTCCGGGAGCAGACAGGGCTGGCAGTTTTCCCTGAGACGTCTCTTGCTGTAAGGAACTGCCTAGCACTGTGGCTGGAAGCAGGAGGGAATTACAACCCTCTCCTGCTCCTTCAGAAGCTGAAGGTGAAGGAAGCAGCTCCTGAAGGGGCTGGAGGAGGAGGACACAGCCCGATGGGTGCAGCAGCAGTCCTACCTGCTCGCAGGCAGCGGTGATCAGCTGGGCACGGACCTTCATTCCCCTGCCCCCCCATGCCCCCTTGCCATTTCTACACCAACATTTTCCGATCTGGGCCAAGACAAGGGAAGCAAAGGGAGGCATTTCCCCACTTTTTGCACCTCCTGGTTGCTCCTGCAGCAACTCTTACAACTAATGATGGTTGCTTATAACTGATGGTTGGACTCAATCTTAAAGGTCTCTTCCCATGTAGACAATTTATACTCCCTGACCACGCTCAGGAGGGCACGTGGTCTCTGCCACCAGGTTTCCCACGCTGCCCAGACAGCCCTTCCCCTCCACCTTCAAGGCAGAAAGAGGAAAGGGTGGACAAAGTCATCTGCAAAAGGCTCTCAGTGCTCAAAGCTCAGCCACAACCACCTCTGGGCTGACTCACAGCAACAGCAGCGGGAACATCCAGCACAGGTGAAAGAGGACGTCTCAACTATACCAGACAAAGAGCCAGAAATACAGATAAGGAAACAAACCCTGAAGAAATAAACAGCACGGAGTATCCCAAGAAATTGCAAGCGTAGTAGCGTACCTGTTGCCTCTCCTCCTTGGTGCTGCTGCTCTGCAGGGGGACCATCTGCTCCCCCAGTATCACAGGACCCCAGATGTCACCATGGGCCACCTCATGGGGCTGGGGGGAAAGCAGAGGAGGGTTTGCTTTCCCTGGGTGACTGTCATTGGTTTAACTGCAAAGCAGAAGCACTGAAAGGCAAAGCCAAACTGAGGACCTGCCTGAGTCTCCCGGGCAATGGCGAGAGCAAGAACCTACCTGTCATTAAATTACATCTTTGTGCTTCATGGATGCAAACATGAGGTAGAAATCCTTAGAAGAATCCTGAAACAACATAAGCTGTGGATCATCCCATGCATTTTACTCTGAAACCTAAAGGTATCCCACGGAGGGGTGGCTCGGAGCAAGGTAAGGGGGAGCAATGTCCTCAGGACCCACAACCCCCCATCCCTGCTTGGTGAGCACTGCAGCTGAGGTTGCTTCTGGCTTCTGCACATGTGCTGGTCCTCCAAGGCTTTCCCCTTCGGGTCATGCTGCAGAATGAGTCTCTCTTCAACACTTTGTTATAAAGTGGCCAAAATTACAGCCAAAACTGGATCCCGCAGCTCATTGACTGGACATAGGGCAGGATCTCAAACCTCCCAGCGTGCGTTCAGACAGGCTGAGCCGTTGCCATGAAGATGATTCTTAATTGCACCGGGCCACACAGAAAGAAAAAAAAGAAGAAAAAAGAGTTGCAAACCAACTGCTTTGATTAAAGTGACTGATATTGGAGCTGTTCTGCTAAGGCACAAAACCACCCACTATATGGCAAGGAGCTGGGGGCTGTAAAACTGGTTTCTCATCTGCTCTGAAGACAGAGCAGCAGGGTGATAACTTCAGAGGGAGAAGAGTTTCCTCCAGCCAGAGCAAGCGTGCCTGAAGCCCTCCATTCCAGGACCAGTCTTTGAGCTGGGGACATTTGCCAAGGTTCCAGCTGGGACCAAGAGCTCAAGCTTTCTCTGCTCACAGCGGGCTCCTCCGAGGTGCCCAGCCAGCCCGAAGTCACAAGCAGGATGGAGGCACCTGCACCCACCATTGAGGATTTGGGTCCAGGGGTCAATTTTTCCCTCTGGATGAATTCTCCCATGGGAAGATTCTTCAAAGAAATTCATGAAATTTAAGATTACGCAAAGGTTTAAGCTCCTGACCAGGGCTGTGGCGTCGACAAGACGGTTTGTCTTTAAGCAAGCAAGGCGACCTCTCTGGTCCTCCACACGGCTGGACCACCAGGACCTTCAAGCATCTCCTCTCATTCAAGGGTGTTTAAGGCAGCACTTTAAATAAGAGCCTCTTCCCTGCTACCTTAACAAAGGGCAAAAAAACCTCATTGGTAAGGAACATTAAAACTCCTTTAAAAGCATGAGAGGCAGAAGCCTTTCTCCAGGCTGCAGAGCGGCTATTGAAGCCGGGCACCAATTGCCCCGGTCGGCCGGGGCTGCTCCCCGGGACAGCAGCAGGCAGCCGGGGTCGTGCTGCTTTTAATGGAAACCCGTTCACCTCGGCCGTATCCCGCGCACAGTGTGAAGTGCCTCTCTTTGTGAGACGCACTAAGTAATCCCAGCTTCCCGGTAAGATAATTAAGTTCCACTCGACGGTGTGACTGCTACAATTTAAAGCACACGCGCAGAATGAATAAAAGGTTATGTTGGGGTTTTTTTTTTCCCCTAATAAAAATAATTGGCTTTTACCAGTTGAAGGTGTTTCTTCTCCCCTTTTCAGCAGCATCGCTGGGGCGAGCTGAGCCCGCTCAATGCTGAAGCCATCCTTGGGCCATCCTTCCTACGGCAGGACCCTGTGGAGGTGGTGCACCCTTCATGGCACCCGCTGGACGCACACGGAGGAGTTCTGCAGAGTTCATAGCTTGAATAAACAAGAAAACAACCACAGCAGAGCAATCTGCCTTTAGGAGCATCAGTTGACGTGGAAATAGAGAATTACTGGGATGACATCCTTATGCTGCCTCTGTTTCTGGAACGTGTTTGACATTCCCATGGGAATAAACACCCCCGTGAGCTGGCCCTGCTGTGTCCCACACCGCACCGTGGTGACAAATGGAGGTACAACGATGACAGTGCCCGGGGGATCCCTGGGCTGGCTAAGACTGATGCATCCTCAGGCCTGTCTCAACGCATCCGTATAGCTCCGGGAGGCCCCATATGGCAGGAGCTGCTGGCACCCGCGAGGTATAAGGGCTGCTTGGGTGGAGGCTGTCTCCAGGTCCCGTCTGCCAACATGGGCTGAGCCCCTCCAGACAGGGCTGGCACAGGAGGGAGGCGATTCCCACCCCGGGTGAAGCCTGGAAAGCCTGAGCATCTCCAAGGGGGTGGGATCCAAATTCAGGAACCTATGAAATTTCTAAGCTTTGGACAAGACGATTGTTAATCTTAAATACCAACACTGTCACCTGCAGATCCCAAAGCATCTTGTAAAACACTCCATCACAGCAGCAGCACACCCCTGACAGTCAGCGAGCCATCGGAGGACCGACCCAGCAGCCCGATTTGGGCAATTCCCACCCACTTTCTGAATCAGGTCCATCTCTATAGTTCTGCTGCCACTGCTGTGGCAACAAAGCTGTGCGTGCTAGCATCAAGAAAGGGTTAAATTCCTAAGTGAGACGGTAATTACATTTTTACTGTAGTATAAAAAGGCCATTTGAGGCCCTACGGAGCAAACATTTTCCCATTTAATGACACCGTAATAGATTAAGAGGGACCTGTCTCCCAGCAAACATTAAACAAAGGAGACGGATTACCCTGGCGACCGGAGGGAGTTGATCTCCTGTGCACAGCTTGTGCGTGGAGACACCGGGAAAACAGCTGCACCAGCTTTGGTCCAGATGTGGCATGGGCAGGTCAGCACAGGTCTCCTTCCCTGCCCCTTCTCCTCTCCAAACAGCCACCGCAGAAGTGAAGCTGTGCCAGAAAAGAAAAGTAAATAGGAAGTGGTTTTGGGGTGGGAGGAGGTGTTATCGCAGTTGGTTTGGTTATTGCAAGATATTGCCTGGGAGGAGGAGTGAAGGGGAGAGGCAGTGGGGGAAAGAAAATATTTATCAAGCTTCAAAAGACGCAGATGGTTGGACTGGAAGGGAAAGTGCATGCGGGATGACTCCAGTGGCAGCAGGATTAGTCCCGATCTTGTACAGGTTTTTAAGTGCTCCTTGCTCCAGGCCACCACCTCACTGCCGAAACCCCAGGGTGCTCCGTGCAAATCCGGGTGCTGGTGTCTGCGCAGGCACTGGGACCAGCAAGGGGTACCAAGGGGGACCAGAAGGGAGTACCCTCCATCAGCATCGTCAGTGCTTTGCTCTAAGACTGGCATCCAGCCAGGACACACGTTCCCTGCGCTGGCCTTGGGCCACGTCACCACCCCAGGAGGTGCCTGGGCTGCCCCCAGGACACGAGCCATCTCCAGCCAGGACTGGCGGGGGGGACACGCTGACCCCTTCCACCACCTGCAGTGGGATACCAGCCCGGCCGGGGCTCTCCGGTGGAGCCACCTCCAGGAGAAGCGCCTGCGACTGGCAGGATGGAAGTCTGCCTAATTAGCGCCAGTAAAAGCAGCAGCAGCAGCAGGGGCCGGGGTAGCCCCTGCCAAGCAAACATGTTCAAATCAAACTGCAGCTTCTTTGCTCCAAAGTTTACAAGATGTTTCTTTCAAACGCTCATTAAGCCCTTCTGTCATCCCCCCTGCGCCGCCTGGCCCCCGCGCCGAGGCTGAGATGCTGTCGCACACAGCCGTCGCTCCAGCCCCGGTCCTGCTCTGCTCCTGCTGCCGGTGGGGATGCACATGTCGGCACATTTGGCACAGGTGGTACGGAAGGGCCCAGGAAACCCGAAGGATTGGAGTTACCTCTTTCTGGGTCATCCTCCAGAGACAGCCACCTGTGTAAGAGGACACAGAGAAGGGCCACAAAGATGCTGCGAGGGCTGGAGCCCCTCTGCTGGGAGGACAGGCTGGGAGAGTTGGGGGTGTTCAGCCTGGAGAAGAGAAGGCTCCGGGGAGACCTCAGAGCCCCTTCCAGTGCCTAAAGGGGCTCCAGGAGAGCTGGGGGGGACTCTGGATCAGGGAGGGGAGCCATGGGATGAGGGGGAACACTTTTAAACTGGCAGAAGGGAGATTTAGATGAGATATGAGGGAGAAATTCTTGGCTGTGAGAGTGGTGAGGCACTGGAATGCATTGCCTCGAGAAGCTGTGGCTGCCCCATCCCTGGAGGTGTTCAAGGCCAGGTTGGACAGGGCTTGGAGCAACCTGGGCTGGTGGGAGGTGTCCCTGCCCAGGGCAGGGGGTGGGACTGGATGGTCTTTAAGGTCCCTTCCAACCCAAACCATTCTGTGACACAGAATAGCATTTTCAAAGTGCTTTGGGAGTCTCAGGCTTCCCCTGAAGCTACAGGTGTGTGAGCCCATGTTTAAACCCAAGCTGGTCAGCCAAGACTCCAACACACATGCAGAGAAACAGGTATCTCCAAGGCACAATGCATCTCAGACTGGGACAGGTACGGCAGGAGACATGTCCGCATGAGAGTCTGATGAAGGACCCAGCTTGTAGCAAAAGGCTGGGAAACTCGTTGACCCTAAATAGGAGCTGGCAGGGAGATCAACAGGGGAAGAAATTAAGACAAGTGATGGACGTGTCAGATGCGTTACCACGACATGTTAGAGACAGGCGATAGAAAGGAAGGGTCTCCACCGGGAGGAGGCCAGTCCCCAAGGATGGCTGCAGGTGGGTCTGTGGGGATGGGATGGGTAGACAGCTAACTGGGACACCGTGGGCTCAGACATGGAGGGTGTTTCGTGCGTACCTTGCCTTTATTCTCTTGTCTTAACTTGCTTTTCTGCTGTTGTTGGAGACCTGGGATGATGGACTCACAGCTCCTACACACCGGAGGTCAGTGCGGCAGTGAGTGGCAGCAGGACAGAGTCTGAACCGGAGCTGAGCTGCCCCCGCGCACACATCCCCGGGCAAAGCAGGCAGGGATGCAGGCAGGGCATGCAAATACATCCCTACCAAGCTGTTCCTTGGCATCGGCAGAGGGCTCTCAAATGGGAACGGCCCACACCTTGAACACCATTTTTAAAAAAATAAGTTAATTTCCTTGGATTCTAGTTAAATGCTCGGCAGCAAGTCCTAGCTCTGGGTGAGTGCCCAGGTATCTGCCAGCATTGCAACCACCTGGCCTGTGGCTTCACCGCTAATTGCGCAAAGAGTCCATTCACCAAGAGGTGCCTCAGGTGTTGGGACACAGCACCGAGGAAAGTGCCAAACCACAAAGCCCCACACTCTGCAAACATCTTTCCCTCTCGAGCTGCGTACTCACCCTCCATTGCAAGGACCCGGGTGCACCTGAGCAGGGGTGGGGGACCCCAAACTTTGTGCCGGGGGGACAGCATCCCTCAGCACGTCCAGCCTGAGGGCAGTGAGCTGGGGCACGCCACGTGGCTCTTGCTGCGCAGAGGGAGCACAGAGGAGCCCAGCCAGCACCGCGCTGGGAAGTGGGATGATGGGAGCAGCCTGTATCAATATTTATTCAGCATTTTGAACAATTGGTTCTCTTCTTTCCCTTTTGCTGCATTCGTGAATGCATTAAGTGTGGTTTGTAGGCAACAAGGTGCCCCACAGAGAGCCCGAGAGACGAGGAGGCAAACATCAAGAAGATGGAACAACTCACCCCAAATCCCAAAGCACGAAGAAAGCCAGCCTGCCTGCTGCCTTACACACGAGCACTCAAGTCCTCCTCCTCTTGGAGCACTGCCCGATTTTCACGTCGTTGCCTGGAACACACAAGCACTTTCCTGCCCAGTGGGGCATCCCTGCAAGCATCGCCCCGTGCCTGGACTTTGTAGAGGCTCCGTAGTTGGCCACCTCCATCACTTGCAATTAGCAGATGATAACACTAGCAGAGAAAGAGCTACAAACTCAGTTCTGGCCCGGTTCTGACCGCCCACCACTGCTCATTACTCATAAATGGACAGGGCCCCCACGCAGCATACCCATACTCTCCTTCAGAGCAACTAGAGCAGAATCCATTGCAAGAGAGCACAGACATCGAGTTAGAGCGAAAAAAAGCAGCCGGGGAGACAAGTCAGTGGTGAAGCAGAGCCACATGTGATCAGCGCAGCTCGCAGAACCCGCTGGGCGAATCCCCAAGGCATTTGGTTGTGCTGAGGTTTGCTCCTCTCCAGCCCACCCCAAGCCACCGCGTTGGGCCAGCCCCACCGTACGCTGCCATATGAGCCAGGACAGCGGCGGCACGGTGGCAGTTCGCAATTTGTGGGGCAGGGGATGCAGCTTGAGGGGAGGCACAACCTTGGTCGATTTGGGAGGTTCGTGCCTTTTTGTTGGGCGTGAGCCGGCAGCCCGGTGGCGCACCGTGTCCTGCAGCATCTTCACAAAGACGCAGGTGCTGATAAAGCCACCACCATACAACAGACACAGCTGTAAGAGCAGTGCGGCTCCAGATAGGAATAAATATCAACTAAATACGATGAAGGCGACTGGCAGGCTCTTGGGAAAGGGTTTCCTCCCCATGTCACTGCTCCTGTCCTTGCAGTGCCACAGCCACACTGGGCCACCGCGGCCACCTGCCATGGGGCTTGTGCTCAGCTCAGCCCTGCCAAGAGAGAGGAGAGAGGGGAGTTAAGGAGGAGGCACAGTGGGATTGGATACAGGGCAAGGCAGAAACCAGCCCCACAGAAATCCGTCTTTGCAACTCCGATAGAAAGGCACTCCAAGCTATACCCAATCTGTTTGGGTTTTCAGGGGTGGGGGAACGCCAGGGAAAAAGTCCTGGAAAATATCAGGTTTCACCACTCACACGGTGTTGTGTTATTCCCCTTTTGATGCTACTTTTTGTTTTGTTTGAAAAAATATTTTGTGGTCTGACACAAACCTCAATCTTGCCCAAAGAGCTAATGTCAACATGAAGTTCTGCGAGCTCCTCAAAGGGAAACATTTAAAATTACAGGAGGAAAAAAAAAATAAATACAAAGCAGCAGCATTTTTCTAGCTTTGCCCCTTCCTTCCCAGGGACTTTCCGCATTTTTTTTTTTTTTTTTTTTTTTTTT
>RSEF01000023.1:2485306-2511186 GCA_003993805.1 Himantopus leucocephalus
TTTTTTTTTTTTTTTTTTTTGCTCTCTTTCCCCTATGAAACCAAGTCACATTTGGGGGTCTCAAGTTTCCTGCCACACCACTCACAGCTTAAGCAGAGCCCAGCTCCCAACCGACAGGGCAGCGCCCAAACCCACCCTGCTCCCGCTCCAGGATATCATCCCAGGGAGGAGACCCTGGCAGACTTTTCCGTGCGAAATCATCCCTCCTGGAGCCAAGCCAAACACCTCCCCCTCTTGGCACGGTGTGCAGAAGCCAACTGGGCTGTCAATAGCTATTTACTTCACGCTGGAAAAACCTTGGGTCAGAAAAAAAAACCCATCACAACATTTTCCCAAAGAAAAATACAGCCCCCAACCCCTTTCTCTGGTCAATTAAGTCAATGCTGCTAATTAGGCTTCTGCCTCCCCATCTCACACCCTTTCCTTGGCCAGCAGTTTTCTGCCCACCCTCATGCAGTCATTAGCCAGCCTTTCCCTAAATGAAAAAACCCGTGAAAGCCATGAAATTGGGCAAGGACAGGCTTGCCAACAACTTCAGCTTCTGGATTGTGGCAATACATTTAATTTCCGCTGGAGAAACTCAAACCAAGGGAGGCCTTTGCCAAATGGTCTGTCTATAGGGCAGCACAAGCGTTTGCTCATGCTATAGCTGCATGGAAGGGGAAACCCCTACACACGTGCATTTGCGCGTATCTGAGTGTGCCCACACAGGCTTGCTGACACATCTGCCTGCGTGGACGCGTGTCAGGCTTACTGGAGGGTGCGAGCCTGTTTATTTGTGTCTGTTTGTGTATCTGCATTCTGGCTGTTTGTTGGTATGGGCTGCATTTCCCTCCACATATGTCTCTGTGGCTACATGCCTGATTGCGTAGGAGAGTTTCCCGTGGTTTTTTTGGTGCCATTCCCAGGCAGCTCCAACAGCAAAAGGCACACTGCAATGGGAGATTATTAGACAGCAAGGGAGGAAGAGGGGAAACACAGAGGAATGGTTAATTGGCAGAGAAAAACCAATTAGGGAAATGAGTATCCTGGAGAGTCTGTTTGGTGGCACACGGAGCAGACGGGATGTTTGGGAGGGGGTGCTGGGGTTCCACAAGAGGCACCCATGGCCAAGCAGGGTGAAAAGGGACAGCCATGGGGAAGGAAAGACACCCCACTGGATGGCTTTCAGCCTCCATCTCATTCCTTCAGGGTTTTAAAGGGATGTTTCCCACTCACCCTTTTCTGGCATCTAAACCAAGAAGCACCTGGAGCAACAAACCTGTCTGTCAGTATCTACACAGCTCGGAGGAGTGCCATGCCCACACCACTGGTGTCCCACACCACAGCTCAGGGGTCTTCCCGATGGAAGGGTCCTCCAGTTCCTCCCGCAGTGATTCCAAACACAGCGACCTCCAAGAAAACCAACTTGAGTAGCCAGTTCTGCAGTTCAGACACTGAAACAAGACAAGGACACACCATACATTGAGCTGTGATGGCCCCAGGAGGTAAGTCCTTAGTGGACCTGCACGTCAGGAGCCACTTTCTCCCAGTCCAACAACAGACACAGCACCACCACCCTGCAGGCAACTCACACCACCTCACCAGGCAGTTGCCCACACACCTTGGGATGGCAGCCCCCAGGATCCACCAACCCAGAAGCTCTTTGGTTCCCAGCTGTCTGTATATGAACATTCCCCGGCCCTGAGGTCCTGCCCTCCTTCATTGCTCTCACCTGTGAAACACCTGAGACGTGCCTGCCCTCGCTAATGAAGGCTAATGACTTAATGAATCATCCGTCCTTCAGCCTCCTTTGGAGCTTCCCTCTCCCTGTACTGACAGGCTGGGCAGCTCTTCCCTGCTCTGATGGATTTACAGGAGGATTTCTGGTTGCATTGAGCCCCTAATGCCAGTCTCACTTGGCGCCTCCACGCTGTCTTCCAGGCCTGTCCACCACTCGGGACAGAATTTCCCCTTCCTGGGTGCCTCTTTGCACATGAGTGTGCAAATTATGCCCCCCTCACCTGCCTGCTCACCCCCACCAAAGGTGGCAGGAACCACTGACACCCTCCAGGTGGAGGCTCAGCCCCATAGCAGAGGGCAGATTCCCCTTTCGCACATGGATTTGGCCCTTCTGATCCCAGGAGGTGCTCGGCGGCCAGACTTTTACCTTCCAAATTCCTTATAATGCTGGTGGGGTAACAGAACGGCACGTGAGGAAGCTGCCCTTGGAGGACCGTGGGGTGCAGGCGACAATAAGCCCCCAGAGCAGTTTGCAGGCACTGAGCGATGTTGGCTCCCAATGTCTTCCCCCAGCCAGACCCACATCGTCAGCCCCATGGTGGGCCACCCCAGCTCTGCCCCATCGATCTGCACCCCTTGCATGGAGACCAGCCCGTGGCGTGGTGGGGGTGCTGGGCAAGGGCTGCTCCATCCGCACAGACCCACACACACCAGCTCTTCATCCTCTCTATTTCCAAGCAGACATTTAGAATCATAGAATGCTTTAGATTGGAAGGGACCTTGAAGGACATCCAGTTCCACCCCCCTGCCCTGGGCAGGGACACCTCCCACCAGCCCAGCTTGCTCCAAGCCCCGTCCAACCTGGCCTTGAACACCTCCAGGGATGGGGCAGCCACAGCTTCTCGGGGCAACCTGCTCCAGTGCCTCACCACCCTTATACTGGAAAAATTTCTTCCTAATATCTAATCTAAACCTCCCCTCTTCCAGTTTGAAGCCATTCCCCCTTGTTCTATCACTCCATGCCCTTGTAAGAAGTCCCTCCCCAGCTCTCCTGGAGCCCCTGTAGGGTTGGAAGGCCACTCTAAGGTCTCCCCGGAGCCTTCTCTTCTCCAGGCTGAACACCCCCAACTCTCTCAGCCTGAAAACTTAGGTTCAAGCTTTCCTCGCACCCCACGAGGTTTCCCTCCCATCCACAGCACAGAGCAACCCGCGCAGGCCGCTGTGTAGAAGCATCGCTGGGGTTATCTCCATGACAAAGGTCTCTGGGGGTCCCATCTATTACACTCCTATCAGCACCCCTCTTTGGTTCATTTCTTTAACAAATCTTCCCTGTGCATCTTGGTGGAAACAGCCCAGAGATAATAACAGCAGATATGCATTGACCTATGGGATTCCTGGAGTGATCAAACTGTCAGATAACAGAATAAATCTTTCTCGTGGGCTGGGGATTAAATCAGAGAGTGTTAGCTGCTGCGGCTTCTTATTTATTTCTGTTCTCTTAGATTGCATTTCCCTTCCCCCCGCGAAGAGCGCTTGCTGCCTACAGCTGTAAATTGTAAATTACTGCAAACCTTTATGGTAAGTTTAGACACCGAGTCTCTTAACCTTGCAAACACCTCTTGTTTCTCTTAATGCTCTCCGAAAGCTCTCGGGGAAGAGAAAGCAAAAAGGGGAATATGATTTGATAGTAAGCGCGTACCTTGGCATTGCACAACTGCGTGACCCACTCTGAAGCTCACCGAAAACGCGCCGGCTCGGTGCGTAACTCTGGGCTGTTTCATTGACTGGCTTCACGACCTTGGATGCAGCGTTTCACCCCTGCTTCACCCAACCCTTCGTCTGTCCTTGCTCTCCGCAGCCTCTTGGGGCTGAGGACGGGCTGCACCCCGCGAGCGGGGCCGGGGGGCACCAAGGGCATTGCTCTCGTACACCAACACCCGTCCTTCCCACGCAACGGGGCAATTCCCCCTTCGCTTCGGCTGCACCGGGATATCTGGGCATCAGGCAGCATCTCTGGGGGTTGGGTAGAAGATCACCATGACAGTTATAGAGCACAGGACTGCCGGGTTGGCTTGGGAAGAGTGGATGGAGAAACGCTCAGAGGGGTTTCGGTCTCTAGTATTTATTCAACAGATTTTTTTTTGACATGGTGAAATATGTTCTCCTTCAAAAAAGAAAAGAAAAAAAAAACAGGAAAAGAAGGGGGAAAAAAAAAAGAAACCAAAACCAAAACCCAAAACCATGTAAGTAAGAAATATGCTGTGAAATGTTCATTCCCCTGGAACAGTGTCTACAGTTCAGTGCTGAAGTCCCAATTTCAGAGGAGGCTCCTGCCCAACCCCCCAACATTCCTCCCCCTCCCCAGGGTGAGCTGCCCCGGGGTCCCTATGAATTAGCAAAGCAGCCTTCTCCAGCACGGTGTGTCTGGATGCCGCCGCGGACACGCAATGGGAAGCACGGCTGTAAGACCTCGCTCTCCCTCCGGCAGGAGCCGGCCTCTCCTGCCCACCTCCCCGCAGCCCATCGGCCAGCCCGACCCAGGGGATGGGGCCGGGAGCGCCGCGTGAGCCACACCAACCACCACAAATCCGACAAAATGAGTTTGATAGCTGGTGCTATTCAGGTGCAAAAAGATCGGCAGTAGTGCACGTCCTACAAGGAAGAAATCTCATGGGAGCTGACACGGCGCGGGCTTCACGTCACCGCACCGTGCCGCAGCCGTCCGCCTGGCCAGCGGCAGGGGGGACTGACACCAGCACCAGCCTCCGCAGGCCAAATTAGGCTGACGGCTGGCATAGCGGTGTTGAGATTGACAGGCTGATATCAAGTCCAAATGTGACACATTAGCTTGAAAACACCTTTGCTCTAGGCTGGGGGAAAGCAATCAGACAGGAGAGTGCTGCCTGCTCCGGCAACGCCGGCCCTCCTCTCCCTCCTCTCGGCAATTTTCACCCCGGAAAACTTTGTTTGCATATGAAGCAACGTTCCTCGAGTCACCTCCAATCCTATTTGCACCGGCCGGCAGTGTTGAGGGCCAGCTCTCCCTCCTCCCCATGCCAGACATGCTCACAGCCGGCTGCGACTGCATGAAAAAGGGGCAGAAAGGGAGACGGAGGGAGGCAGGGACCGACGCACGGATGGATGATGGTACAGGTTTATGTAGCCAAATATCTCCTGCAACTTTCCTTGGAACAGCCACTTTCTGAATCCCACCCCAACAGCCCCCCATCCATGCCCTCACCAGGACCTCAGCGGATTCCCAGGGCTCTGCAGAGCCACCGGCGTGTCCCCGCGGCCGAGCTCCGGGACAGCCTTCCCCTTCCCACCCCCTTCCCAGCCCTTCCCGCAGCCACTCCAGCCTCCCTGCCGCGATCGAGACACTTCTCGCTGTAAAGCTAGTCCTGGGGGAAAAAAAAAAAATATGAAAAGGCTATGAGACCTAGTTCCCAGCCAGACATTTGTAATGAAATTTGATTTTATAAAAACAAAAATCCCGGAGACGCCGAGTCAGCCAGTCCCTCTTCAAACTGCATTGTGTCCCACAGAGCAGGGAGAGACGAGCTGCTCCATATTCCCCCTTTTTTTTTTTCTTTCTTTTCTTTTTTTTTTTTTAAACACCATCCATTTAAGGGTGGGGAAAGCTTGATCAATAGGCAGCGCCGGCGTGGGCTGCCTGAGGTGCTCGCGTGCTGGTTCATTAGAGGATGATTGCTCTGCCGCCACCAGCCCACGCTGAGACCGGCGGGGGACCGGCAGCCAAGTTCAAAGTCATCCCCCCAAACCCACCCGCTGCCGTGCCGCGGCGGAGCTCGAGCCGGGGCCGGCGGGGAGGATTCGAGGTCTACGGAGCAAAGTACACGACCCATCGGGTGCCGCGGAGATGGCGGCGCCTTTCATGTCCCAAATTAGAAAACAACGCAGCGCTGGCACCCCGGGGGAGCGGCGGGAAGCTTCCAACCCGAACAGCAGCGAAAAAGTTTCAGGGCTTGGTGAGAGGAAGAGGAAAATCGGTGCGAATGGCAGCTGAGCAGTGGGAGGACGGCGGCGTGGGGCTGGGGTGGGGAGGTGGGCTCAGCTGGCCTGTGGACGGGGTGTTTTTCTGCACCTCCCACCCCACCATGAGGGAGAAAAGTGCCTGAGCCTCTCCGGCGCTCAGAGGAAATCCTGCTGCTGCAGGGAAAAGCTCCCCAAAGTCACCTAACTGCCGCAACTGCCGTGGGCACCGCTCCTCCGGGCTGCATTGATTTTTCAGCAACAACTTCTGGGCTCCCAGCAAACCACTTTCCTGAGTCCCGGGGATGGTTTCACCCTGCTGCTGACCCGGCTGCAGCCCCCGTGCATCCCTGCGGGGATGCTTCAGGCCCTCATTTTCCATAGTCCTTGGTAATTTTGGGTGCATTCATCTCTGACTGCCCCCAAGAGAGGCCCCAAGTTCAGGCACGGCTGAGTGCCTCCTCTTTAGAGATCTGGCAGCTTTACCAACCAGCTGAGCCCTTTTTAATGGGCAGCAACAGCTTCCCAGGCGCCCTGAGCAACTCCTGCTTCGCTAAGCACGGTGCTGTCCTCGGCCAAGAGCTCTGACGGAGCAGGGGAGGGCAGAAGGACAACAGGATCATTGTCCCCAGGGTGATGGTGAGTGATGGGAGATGTTCTGCCCAGTACAGGGGAGTGCCCTGAGCCCCTCCCCAGCGATGCCGCACACAGGGGAGCAGCCCACGGGCTCCAGCTCAGACAAGGTCATCCCAGTTTTGGGAAGGGAGGGGTGAAGCGCTGAGAGATCTTGTCCTGAAAGTCCCTCAAAGAACCACTGACAAAACCAAGCAGCCAACCCAGATCCCCTCTACTCTCACCTTACCTGAGGGACCGCCCTCCTGCCCACCAGCAAAAGGGCAAATTTTCAATCCACCGGCACCACCAACACGGTCTCTTTGGGATTGAAAGTCCTCCTATGACCTTCTTCACCTCCTGGGACAGGAGAGAAAATGTCACTTGGCCATTGACCCCAAAGCGCAGAGGGTCTGACGCATGGGCCCAGCACATGGAGATGTGGGTCCAGCACATGAAGATGTGACTCCAGCAACCATCAATGTGGAAGGGCAGATGGAGCACCCATCGTTGGCCATCAGAGATTTCCTATTGACTCACAGGACTTCAGCCTGCTGAGGGAGGGGAGGATCGATTACCCGCTGCCGTTAATCTGCAGGGACATCCGACACCGACACCGCAGATAAATCACAGATAAAAAGCTGTTCTACCTCTTCCAGCGGGAACACCTTTCCTGTCCTGTAAACCTCAAAAGACACGACACTAAGAGGAAAGTTCAATGATGAATTTGTTTTTCAAAACCGGGTTCTGAGAAAAATATCAAACTTTCTAGCTGGAGGAAAATTCTTTTGGCAGCCCAAGCCCCCGTAAGCTGTTTGGGAGTTCATTTTAGTTGACTGAGTGTGCCTACACGTCTCTGATTAGACACTTACTCTACAGATTTTTTTTGTTAGCCTCCGTATTTGCAATCTTCCCCAAACTTCCCGAGCAGGATTTTCCTGTCCAACCATTTGTATTTTATATCTGTGCTAAAATACCACTTTATAAATAGCAAAAGCTTTATCTTGACTCTAACCAGCAACCTCAACTTTAAGCTAAATGCATAATTTACTGCAAATTAAACTTAATGGGACTGGAATAATTATGTTGACTTTTGGAAGTACTTAAGGATAAATACATGATTAGATATTTTGCACACCGTGAGGAAATATTTATTTCGAAATACAAATTCTTCCCATTGAGCCTTTTGATGGAACGTTTAGAGGTGACACTATCAGCATATAGA
This sequence comes from Himantopus leucocephalus, assembly GCA_003993805.1. Classification (NCBI taxonomy): domain Eukaryota; kingdom Metazoa; phylum Chordata; class Aves; order Charadriiformes; family Recurvirostridae; genus Himantopus; species Himantopus leucocephalus. Next base: position 2,492,859 of record RSEF01000023.1, read on the forward strand.
TTACAGTACCATTAAGGCTACTTAAATAAATTACCCTGCTGCATTTGCAGCACTGGAGAGATGGGAAGTCTCCAGGCAAATTGTGGCGGTTGTGCCGCCGGTTTGCTGTGTGGGCATGGGGAGCTCGGCACAGCCCTGGACGGCGCTCTTCAGCCTCCGCTCCCTGTGCCCATCGCGGAAGACGTGCCGTGGGTATCCCCTGCAGAGCTAGGCTGCCCACGCGAACAAGGTCTTCCCACGAGATAATCCCACCCAGGGACCGTCCACGCACTTCTTTCAAAAGAAAATGAGCTCAGCAACGTTGGTACTAATTCATATTTTCTCCCCAGGGGATTTTTTTTTTTTATGGAAATGGCTCGATTTTAGAGCTGGTTTTCTCTTTTTCTCCTGCAAGTCAAAAATTTAGGGAAATTTGAGCAGGAGGAGGATTGGCAGGATCCTTATCAGCAGTTCAAGCTAGAAAACCAATCACGACCACAAATTGCTCCTGCTTTTTGCTTGTGCTTCAAGCTCCAGCTGCTCTCAGCTGCCCAAGAGGTGAGCAAAACATTTCCAGCAAAGCACTTTTCCAGCGGGAAATTCCAGCGCGACGCTGTGTGGGTTAAGGCAGCCCCGTCTTCACAACCGAAACAGCGGGTGGGGGGGAAACATCGAGGCAAAATATCTCACCCTCCTCCTGCTCCAGGCTCTGGCTCCCACAGCCGCTGCCCGACGAAGACATAAATCCCCAGCCCAGACCATGGCACCCCCACTCCCACGGGACGTCAGGCTTAAAACAGAAATGATAGGACGTGGGGGCTCTTTTTTCTTTCAATAATGTTAGCAGAAGGGAGGTTTCCTCTTGCTCTTCCTGGGGATTTCCGCATCGCAGCAAGAGGGAAGCCCCCTGAGCACCCTACGTGAAACACTGGCTGGTTTGGGGCTTTCCTGGGTTTGGGGATCGTGCTCCGGATGGGCTCGGGCGCTCTCCATCTTCACACACACCCATGGGCCATGGGCTGAGAATAACCAGGCTGTAACGTAAGTGAAACTCAGTGACATCTGCACAGGATGCACTCAGTTACGGAGCAGAAACACGGCGTTGGATGGGTGGTTTGGGCGCACCTCAGCTCACCCATCTGCACTGCTCCAGTTCCCAGTTTCGGAGGAGGGCCCCGATGCTGCTGCTGATGGGACCACAGAAGTAAGAAAGAAATTGAAGTTAAAAACTTTTGCCCATGGGCCCCATGTGAGCCAACGTGGAGCCTGAGGAGCACTGCATCTGCCCGTTCATGCCCAGGGCCACATTTTGGTGGGACCAACCACCAGGTGGGACACATCCAGGTGGTTGGGCTCATTTGCAAAGCAAGGATGGACAGCTGGCCCCAGGCATGTGGCTCTGGCCCCGGGGACAGGAGTGTGACACGCTTGCTCCCATTCCGGCCGCGTCAGGCAGGCTTGGGAAGCATCGGTGCTCGGCAGGGTCTCTGGGGGCTGGGGATCAGAGAGGGGATGGAGATGAGCAGCCCAACCTGAGCCACAGACAGCACTTGGCCTCACAGCTACACCACAGGTGATAAATGGGCCACTGTAACTAATTGAATTTAGATTTTGCTTTAATGAATTAACCTGCTAAGGTTAATCATGAGGGGTTTAGCACACCCTTCCCCCAGCCCTCCTTTCGCCCTCACCCTTGACTGAAGCCAACTTTTTAAATGGCACATAAAAAGGAACAAGGCAAAAGCTGAGAGGGTCACCTGCCACAAGTCGCTGAGAGGGGCAGGGGTGGAGAGCCCCAGGTAGGACACCCACTTTACCTGAAGCACCAAAGGAGAAGGGGGAAAAGGAAGCCTTTGCTCTGCCCACAACTCCTTTGGCGACCTTGGACATGTTCCTTGATAACTGGGTGGCTCCAGCCACTGAGCTGGGCAGCTGAGATCTGGGTACCATCCTGACAACACTCACCATGTCCTAAAAACGTACTTGACTTGCTGGTTCTCCAGGGGCTCTGGCTTCAGACAGACCCTCATGACCCAAAGCCTCATAGCTGGCATCTTAAGCTCATGTTTCCTGCAGTCTTTGACACGTGGGTGCATGTGTCACCAATGGTGCCACCACCACCACCACCTTGAGCCTTGAGGACAGGAGCGTGGGTGAAAGGAACAACCCTCCTGCACGCTCCGTTCCTTGCTGCCCCAGAGAGGAGTACTGAGGGGGACGTGGGTTGCTCCTGCCCCAGGAAGACCAGCACCTTTCTCCATCGCACAACTTGGTCGGGTATCATGCGCTCCAGCTGGGTCTTTGCACAGAAGCTGCTGTGGGAAATGGGGCCATATCCAAAGATACAGCATGGGGAACACCAGCAGGGCAGGACGATCGTGGTGGGGTTGGTGAGGGCAGAGCTGAGCATGCACTGGGAACACCAGCCCCTCCAGGCAGGAGGACAGGGGGTCAGTGGGGACAGAGGTCCCACCTTCCACCTCTGCAGCTACTGCTGGACACCAGCCGGGGGCCAGAGCCAGGCTCCCCCGCACACCCAGAGCTCTCTGTCAGCCTGGATTAGGGAACAAGCCCGTGAACGGAACAAGAATATCCAGGTCACCTCCAACAATACCGTGACATTGGCTTTGGGAAATTATTACCAGCTCTACCGGGGCGTGTGTGCTGCAGATAACAGCACAAAGGAGGCATTGAGTTGGCGAATAATTCCCAAGGGCCAAAAGTTGGGCGTTGGACAGCACATTTGGATTAGTTATTGAAATGCAAAGTGCTCCTTTTAAGCAGCTCTAATCCATCCACGCCTGGCAGAGAACCGCAGTGAGACCTGGGCACCTGCAGCCGTGCCAAGGCACTCTTGGCTCCGCAGAGCAGGGAAAGAGGAGTTTCACTCCATCCCGTCCCCATCCCTGGATTACCACCCAACGCATCACTCACTGGGACATGCTGATGAATCAGAGCCGGGACAGGAGGGACATCTCCACAGGACATCTCTGTGGGATGAGGACCCCTGGTCCTGCCCCAGCTCCGCAGGACGGTGCCGGTTACCTGTTGGCTCTCCTGGGCTCTCCATGCCGCTTCAAGATGTTGCAGGGATGAAGCAAGGAAGGAAAGTGATGCCACGCACTTCCCCGAGCTCCCGGGGCCTCAGAGAGCCACCAAACCCAACTGCCACCACCCTTGTCCTCGCAGAAACAACTGCTTTTTTACCTTAATGGGACATAGCAGAGAAGGGACAATTCATGGTTCCCGGTGGGAGCAGGGCCCCAGGGAGCAGCTGCTGTTTCGCTCTTCATTACAGACCAGCCGATGGAATGATGGCTTTCATAAAACCAGGGGGAAAGGTTTTTTCATCATTAGCGGCCGCTGACAGCGAGTGCCCAACGAGCTGTGGCTGAAATACAGCTTGGGAAGAGCGAGGCTCCAGCTCCGGTGGGGAGGGGACCACAGGGAGGAGAGTGACCAGGCACCGAACAAATCAAAGGTGGCTCTGGATGGACGAGCCACCACGCCGGTGGCCAGCCCGGCTGCGTGCCCTGGGGCCAGGCTGTTCACTACAGCGGAGCTGGGGAAGCCAGACGCTCGGAGCCACACAGCAGAACCTTGCAGCAGGCTATCTTCCCCTTATTTTTTAAAGATGCGAATTTATCAGTATTTTCCAGGTTGGTTTGGTTTCAGGGCTGATTTTTTTTGCACGCAGTCACCACCAGGGATAGCAAGCGGGGAGGGAAAGGAACAGGCAACAGTGGGACATTGCTGATGGCTTGGGGGCTACGGCTTTGCTGGGAAGCTCCTCCGGTGTGGAGCCCGTCCCCGAGCAGGGGCCGATGTCCCCAAACAGCCCCAATCCCCCCCCACCAGGGGACAGGCCACTGGCGGTTGCGGGGCCGCAGGGGCCAGCCCAGCTCGTGGCCCCTGGCACCCGGAGCGTTGCCACTGCTCGAGGCCACCCTGCCCACCAGGTCTGGGGACAACCAGCTGACCCTCAGGGACAGCCCTGCCAAGGGCTGACCCCACCACCCAGAGGGGACACGCACACCCGGAGCCCTTCCCAAGTGCAGTTCTTGATTTTAATTTGCATTTTCCCCCTTTTAATTATTTATTGGTAAAATGTAATTACCGCATCCTTCATGAACCTTAATTAAAGATGAAAAACAGTCCTGACAAGTCAATTAGATTTTTTTTTTTAACTTGGTCTCCATTAAATTAAGACTCAAGTGTTACTGGAAGTGTTTAATATCACAACACATTAAACCAAAGGCTGCTTTGTAATAAATAAATCACCGAAGACAATTCAGGAGCTTTCTTCTCCTGAAGGCTTTTCTTACAATAGGATTTCATTTTCCAGCTGGGAAATGCACTGAAAGAGTTTCTTTTTCCTCCGTAACACCTTTTTCAGCACTGGAAAACTTCAATCAGAAGCGTCGCGTGAAGTTGTGGACATCCAACCACTGCCCGGTCCGAGATCTCACGGTGCTGTTCTTCGGAGGAAACCCACAGCAAAGCTCTGCAAGCACGAGGCAACGCCATCTCCTCTACGTGGCGACGGGCGAACGTGGTTCCTCTGGGCCATGAAGGTTTTGCAGTCCTGGAATACTCCCCGAAAATACCCTTGAAAAGCAAGATACTGCCAATACTGAGCTCCTTTCTACAAGGTGCCTGGTGGGTACCTGCATCAGGGCTCACTACATCACAGCTCCCGGACCAGAACCAGCGAAAGAAATCCAGAGGCCATCGCAAATTTGGAACATTTATTTATGCAACTGATTTTCTTAAAAGGAAAGAAAGCCAAAAATAATAATAATAATAATAAAAAAAACCCCAAACAGTTAACAACAGCTGGATGTGCGTGGTACAATCCACGTCGGACGTGTCCCTCCTTCGCCATCCCTCCCTCCGTCCCACCACAGCGTCCCCCTCCGCGGTGGAGTCACTTCGTGGTACCAGCCCCTTTCGGGGTCACTTTTTCTGCGTACAGAGAAAATCATTCAGATTTGGTGTTTTTCTCGGGTCTTCACGTTTTTTGCTTTTTTTGGTTGTTGTTTTGTTTTTGTTAAAAAAAAAAAAAAAAAAAAGCACCACTCCAATCTGTAATACCAATAAACATTATCCATCTTAAGAACAGTATTTATATTTCTATATATATATTTCTATATATACTTTTCTATGTACAGGGTGTCCTTGCCTCATGTCATACGAGCATCTCAGTAGGAGCTGGAGATCGGTTGGTTCTTACAGCACTTTGATGTCAAAGTCTGCCTTTCAGAAGAGATGCCCACCAAAACCCAGAGACGGAAGGAAATATCAAAAAACAAACAAAAAAATCTCGCTTTTAAAACATATATACAATTCCTCCAGTCTCTGTTGTCTCATTAGGATTAAATGGGGTTTCAATTTTCCTTTTTTTTTTAATTTTTTTTTTACTTTCTGGCAACACTTCACCTGCGATGCAATGGGGGATGCTCCCTCCCTCTGGACCGGAGGGAGGATGCAGGTGGCCCAGGCTCCAAGAAGGTCTGGGATGAAGCAGGACCATCCCTCCAGCTCCCAACCTCTGGGGGCCCATCGCTGCCACCACCATCCCATCCCCGGGAATTCCAGAGGCTCGGCTCAGCCGTTTTCATACAAAACCAAACAATTTCTGCACCCTGGGACCTCTCCGCACGCATCACGCGGCACCTTCCCTGCAGCACCCTCGGACAGCACGGACACGTCTACAGAGAGATGGGGGTTGGGAAAAGGACACCAATTTATTCCAAGTCAAGGCGTGCAATGCAAGTACTGGTGTTACGGAAAGTACTGGTGTAACTGGACCATTTTGCAGGCTCTGGTGGGGTAAAAAGACTATTTGGTCACGAGACAGCATGGGCACACGGCAGGGTTAAACAGCAGGGATGGAAATGTTGTATAGCCCTTGGAGTAAGTTATTGTCAGGCCGTGTGAAATATTCGGCGAGCACGTGGGATAGCCAAGTGTCTGGCCAACCCCCCCCCTCTCTGACACCGCTGAAATCCCTATCACCACTTCTAGGCGTTTGCAAGGCAGCGGGGTGGGACATCCTCCAAGGTGGAGAGAGGACGGAGATTTATCTTGTCGTTCTCCTCCACCCTTGGAAGGCGGATGGAAAGATCTCCTGGGTTTGCTCATCCGGGGCGCAGCCGTTTTGGCTCTGCGGCCTTTGTGCTGCAGATCGGCGTCTTCCAAAGCTTTCGGTGGTGATATGGGTCTGAATGCAACTCCCCGGGGAGAGGGATCCCCAGCCTGCGGGCAGGCAGGGCGGGGAAGCTTCCCCTACCCCGGGGAGATGGGGCTGAAGGATGGAGGGGCTGAAGGATGGGGGAGGATGAAGGATGGGGTTGCCCACATGCAACCTCCAGCGTATAAAGAACAGTTTCTCATCTCTTCTGCTCCATCCCCCCAAAAAGTGACTGCGAAGGGTTCTGCCTGGCCCTCAAGACAGAAGCAACCTCTCCTTGGTTCCTCGAGTCTCCGAGGCAGACCCCAGACCTGCATCCCTCTGGCTGCACCTCCTCGAGGCCACTTGCAGGGAGAGAAAACCCTGACCGCAGCTCAGGCTCTCCCCCGTAAGCAGAAACCCCTGTAATTATCACAATATCAGAGAGAAAAAGTGACATCTCACACCCGAGCAGAGGAGGATGAAGCCAAAAAGTATCAGGCACCTTCAATCACCGTCCCCGTACGCTCGTCCCCAGGTGGCACTGGGGCCGTGGGGACCTCCCCGTGCCCAGCCCCGAAGCACTGCCACAGCTCAGGGCTCCAGCACAGCCCACTGCCAACGCCATCACCAAAACCCACCGTCCTGCTTCACCAACCCCAACAAGGGCCAAGCAGCATCAATGGGCAACTGCCTGGGAGCAGCATCCAGGAGGCATATGGGATGGACCCAAATTTTCTGGGCGCCAAAGGTGTCTCATATGCAGTGATTCATAAGGGAAGGGTTAAAAACAGACCCGTAGGCTGGTGCCTTTGGGTCAGCCCGGGAGGAATTAAATGCTACAGATGGAGAAAATGGTGTGGAGATGCAGGGGAACCATCGCTTGAAAAGCTTTGCAAAGGCGCCAGGAGGGATCCAGGTCGGTCCCTGCAGATGGACATTGCGTGCTCAGTGCCCTCCACATCCCACCACTGTCCCACGTCCCCGCTCTGTCCAGGGCTGGATACACAAAATGTCGCAACTCACAGAACTAAAAAAAAAACGAAGATCAAACTCATGGTGCCAACAGGCAGAAACTCAAGAGCTCCTCTCAGGGTCTTTGCTCCGGCTCAGAGCGTGTCCCCACCAAGGACGAAACCTGCCGGCAGCCGTCTGGGCTCCTCACAAGAGCAGCTTCGACTCCACGCACAATTAAAAAAGCAAAGTCTCTTCTCCAAACATTTATCTTTCTCTACTGGGAAACGGCCTCGGCTCCTTCTGTCCTCCTCCTCCTCTCCCTGGCCTCCTCTCCAGCTGCTTCAGAGATGCCCAGGCAGCGCCACGGGGCCACATCCTGCACACACCAACCCACGACCACAACTCAAAGCGATGCAGGGATGGCACAGGACAAGTGGCATCCGACCCATGGCCGCTCGGACACGCTCGGGGCGGGAAGGAAAGACGGAGAGCGGAGGGTGAAGACGGGGAGCAGCCAACACGTCCCCGCGTCCTTTCGTTTTTCTTGATCGGATAGGTTTTCTCGTCGGGTCCTTCGCTGTTTCCCCTCCTCACCTTCAGCACTAACGCAACGTCCCAGTGCGAAACGCACGGCTGGCACGACCCCTGCACAAGCCCTTGCTGCCGCTCTCCTGGCGAGGTGCTATCTGGTCTCCAGGGACTCCAGATATTCCAGTGCTATGTCATAGCAGAAATGATACTGTTCCTGTTCAGACACAGAAGAGAAGGTGTTACGATCCCGAGTAAACTATTTCCCAAAGCTATCCCTTTTTAAAGCAAAATAAGTTTCAACAGCACAAAGGAAAAGCCTGGGAGGGGCTTTACGGGACAAACACACGTGTCACCCCTCGCTGGGGGCTGCGTCCCTCTCCTGTCCCCTGTGACAGTCCCGCTGAAGGAACGACCGGGAGAAACTTCGCTTTCGGCATGTGACACCCGTTGCTGGGGAAGGGGATGAGCCATCTCCCGGATCCAAAGGCACCGCGCACACCCAGTTTCCTGCAGTCTGGGGGCATGCAGCATCTTTGCCTCTCCCGAAGGAAGGACAAGGACTGAGACGTCCCCTTATCGCAAAAATACGGTTTCTTCACTACACCAAGGTACAAACCAGGCGGCACCAGTGCGGGGCTCCACCAACCGGCCTCACCCATGTGCGACCCCCCCCCACCACCACCGCAGGGGTTGACATGTGTCAAGCAGATGGTGGCAGAGCTGTGGGAATGATGGGGACTGGGGTCAGAGGTGTCTGAAATAAAACCATGAGCATGAGATCGAGGGGAGTTTTTATTTTTGAGTTCAGTGGAGGCTGCAAATGGGGAGCGTGCCCAGGCGAGCACCCACGGTCCGGGTGTGGGATTACCAGAGACGCCCTTGCCCCTGCTGCCAGGGCACGTCTCGTCACCAATTCTCCTGCTGCAGATAAAAAAACCCGACGTTTTCCACCCCTGGCAGGCATTTGGTCTGGGTGTTTGCTTTGCGTGGGGGAAGAGGCACGAAGGGAAGTCCCAGGAGCTTTCACTTCCAAAAATCCAAGTTTTCCAAGGGAAAGGCCAAACAAATGAGCATTTTGGTGCTCAGGTTAAAGTCTGACCCGCCTCTGATAGCTGGGGCTGAGCCACGGCAGCACTGGGCTCACTTTCCCATCCTTTCCCTTTCCTGAGACAGCTACGGAGGATATCAGCATCTTCCCACCCTCTGTCCCCCCGCTGCTGCACAACGGGGAAGCCGAACATGGCTGAGCTCCTGGTTTTATAGCAAAAATCACTGAAATTGGGCTTGCAAAGGCAGCCTCGTCCATCCTTGCTCTCCTTTACGTGACCTGTTCTTGTGCTCTCCCGTCCTCGTACAATTCACAGCACAGAAAACTACAGGGGAGCTCGGACCTTGGAAGTGCCCGTCCCCATAAGATGATGCTCCTTCAAGCACCCAAGAAGCAAAAGCAGCCAAAGCGGGGAAAAAACCACCCCAAAATCAGTTTTCTGATGCTGCTGTGAGCACCGGGACATCATGGGAGCATCCTGCGTGCGACAGTAGAGAGGGAAAGGGGAGAGCTCATCTCCTGAAATCCTCATCGGCAGCTTGAGCACCGGCATGAAAATCCTGTTATCCCCCGGGGTGGGTGGGCGGCTGCTCGGGGACCCCAGGTGGGAGCGGGCAGCGGGGGAGAAGGGCTTCCAAGCGAGAAGGCTGTGAGAGCTTAGACTAAAAGCACATAATGCTTTCTGGATTAAGAAAAAGGATTGTTTCCATTTATCATCATATAAAAATAAACCCCACAGGGAAACAGAGGGGGAAGATGCAGGGGCAGCGGGAAAGTGCTTGTGTGCTGGCTGCTCTCCACTGGGCTGCAGCTCTGTACACTGGGTGAGGATCCGGCCTCCCAGTGACTCCGGTAGATTGGGATTCCCAGAATAGACAGTTCAGGTTCATTTCAGGCTGGAGGACGCTTGTGTCCTGATGCGAAACGTTGCCTTTTTTTAATACCTTTGCAATTTAGCCCAATGGGTCTGGCGGCTTCATGCTTGTCACATCATCTTTCCATTATCTGCATCCCTCCCTCTGCTCCCCGTCCCCTCCCTCACCTTCTCCTCCACTTCAATTCCTAATGCAAATCACATCCCCCTCTCAAAACCATTTCATTTTGCCACTTCGGTTTTTTCTAATCCATACAGGGTAAACATTTCCGGCTGACTTGCTTTTAAGACATCACTAGGCACCTGGATTCCTCCACCACGGGGACGGACACACGCCTGTTCCATCCCCTGTCCTGTTACCGAGGGCCTGAAATAGGGCACGGGCTTTTCACCCTGTCCCACTGCCACCTCCAGCCTCCCCATCGGGAAACGTGGCTCCATCGCTGCCCCCAGCAGCTTGTCCACCAATTCATTTCACTCAAAACGCAGTTCCCTTTTATATTTCCAACAGGAATTTGTCTGACTCCACCTCGGAGCTGCTCCTGGCGCCACAAAACCTCCGAAGAACTGCAATTACATCCCGTGAATTAATGCGAACCTGCCTTATTACTCCCGGGAAGGATTTCCGACAAGCCCCAACGCCGAAGCCAAGGACACGTCGGCACAGAGAGATGAAGGCAAGCCTGGGGCTCCTCTCAAGAGCTGCCGTGCCTCCCTGGCTGCCCCGGCCCGCGGCACGGTGCTGGCACGCTCACCGAGACATGCTCTGCATGAGGATGCCCATAATACTAATCAGGATTTGGGATAGGGAAGGAGTTTTTTGGGGGGAGGTGAGCATCCCCCAGCACCTCTCCTCCCTGCCGGAGGGATGCGCAGGGACCAGCAGCCGGGGCGGACGCCGGCGGTGTCTGATGCTTACCAAGGTCTCTACCATATTTGGCTTGTAGTTGCGGAGGGTCTTTGCAGCATAGAAAACATCTGCCATGTTGTGACACTTGATCATCTCCAGGATCATGGTGGAGGCACAGAAGGTGCCGCTCCGGCCACCTCCATTCCTGGTGGGAGAAACACATGTGTCAATGGTGAAAGATGGCATTAGAGCATCTTCCTGCTCCTTCTGATTCCCCCTTTCTCTATCCATCCCTGCATCCCAGGAGATGTCCCAGAGCAGGGGCTCATACCCCAGAGTCCTCCCAAACTGGGGGACCTGATCCAGACCCACAGGTGGCAGGATCCTGCCCTCCAGTCCTCCCAAGAGCCACAACAGAGCATGAAAACACAATTTTCGACCGTGGGGGCTGGATGTTGGACATCTGGGCTGTTTCCAGCCCTGCCATGGACCGATTCCTCATGCGACCTTGGGGAAGCCACTGTGTCCCTCTCCCACCCTCTTCCCACCCGCAGGGTGACCCTGGGCTGATGACCTGTTGGGTAGTGCCGGCTGGAGGAACCACCTCACGTTTCACCCAGCACACAGCTCGCTGGGTACCCCCCCCCATCCTGCGCCGAAACCATCCCACCCCACCACGTCTCATCCCTGGCAGCGAAGGGGACCAGGGAGAGGAAGAGAGAACACGATGCCAGTGTTTTATAAAGCTTGTTCTCAAATTATCCTCTGGCTAACGAAGACGGACAAGGCTGTAATTAATTTTTGATTAAAGGCTCGCCTGCTGTCTCTACCAATCTGGAAACGTGCTAGGTCCCACCTGAGCAGAGCAGGCACGGGTGTTTGTGTGAGCCAAACCCAGCTGGGAGGACGGGGATGGAGAGCACGTCCACCTCGATGAGAAGCAAGCGGTGGGAGTTGCACAGCTCCTGCCACGTCCCTTTTGAGCCTGTTACACGCACAGGACGTGGTGACAGAGTTGGGACCTCTGCCAAGCCCCGCCGCAAGGCAGGGCACCGGGGTGAACAGCGGGGACACGGCTCGCGGGTGTCACTCCCACTGAGCATCCGTCTCATGGAGAAGGTTTGACATGGTGACCACAAGGTGCCTCACCCAAAACTCATGTTGTGGGAGACAGAGCACCACCTGGGGACAAAGTCACCCCAGTGAGGGCTTTTTGGAGGGTTTTGCAGGCAGAACTGTGGACACTTGAGCTGGAAGCATCTCCCCCCACGCCAGAGCCTGCTCCTCTCTGGCTGACACTCACAGGCAGTGCACTACGGTCCTGCCATCGCCACTCTCCTTCTGCCACCTCTCCACTTGGGCCAGGAGGTGCAGGAAGGATTTCTTGGAGTCTGGGGTGTCTCGATACGCCGACCACCGCAGGTACTGGAAATGCCGGACCATCAGGTGCCCCTCCTGCAACTAGAAAAGCAAACCTCGTCAGCTTGAACCCATGGGCTGCCCTCATTTGCCTCCACTGGAGGTTTGATGGAGGGCAAGAGGGGGTTGCCAGGCATTAATAGTAGAAGAAGAGATGAAAACTGTTTCCTGGTGCTTTAAGATGGATGGTTTGGCTCTCTTCTCCATAGCTCACACTGACCCCCTGGTCCCACCAACCCATCCAGCCCCAGGCAGCTCCGCTGCCATGGTTTATCCTAACTCACAGCATCTCAGACTGTCTGCGTATCTCACAAAACCTGTTACCAGACCCCTGAGCCTCCCCAAGGCTTCTCCGGCGCGTCCTCGTTTTGTACGCAGAAGATCCCACAGGATGCATTTTTGTTGTGTTCGCTGTAAACCAGGAGGCTGATGAGAAGCTGCCACCCACGGAGGCAGGGAACGGTGGAAGTGCGCCTTAATACCCTGGTAATCTGGTTAGTTTTGAAACCTAATCTGGTTAGCCGGCTCTGGGAGGAAGATTACACCCAGGAAGCTAAGAACGGCCGGGCTTTAGCCAAGCAGATGTGGGGCTCTCGCTCGGAGTACTGAGAGCGTCAGGAGTAGCTGATGGGATGAAACCACGGGTCACGCGCTCCAGCTGCATCTCAGGGCTCGGCGGCACATGCGTGGGGAGCACACATTGGAGGAGAAAGGGGGGACCAGATGCAGATGGGGGATCCCCAGCTCTGGAGGGCTCCTTCCACCCGATTTCAGATGCCTGATGAGCAGGGCGAGCACCAGTCCTCTCCAACCAGGGGGACCGGGTATTCCTGTGGCTCTGCAGGGACCTCCCCAGACAGGGGGGTTGGGGGGGTTGGGGGTATTCAGTGCCCGCTCCAACCAGCCCACCCCAAACACACGGGAGCTTTTCTGAACCTCTTTGGGAGCTCCGATGTGGGCCGGTGACGTGGCTGGGATGGGCTGACCTCCCCAGGCTCGCGCTTTTGCTCCCAGCTGGAAGCCAGGAAGGCAGAGGGGGAAGATGAAACAAATAAGTGGAGTTAAAACAGGAGGAAACTCCTCTGACAGCCCAGGAAGGAAAGCGTTGGGATCCATTCTGAAGCCCAGGTGAAAGCTCTGGCTGGTTCTGGAGGACTCGTGATACTCCCCAACGCCTGGCTCCCCTCCAGACGGCAAGGCTTGGCAAGAAGCAGCTCCTTGCATTTACCAGCGCTCCTCCAGCGATCTGCTCCCTGGGGAAATATCTTCTTGGATCCAGAGATTTCAATCACGCTGCATTTTAATTTAGCACGGGGTATATTCTAACCACCTGAGAGCGAAGCACATTTGGTAAAGGATTTTGTGCTGACACCCAGGAAATGCCAGATGCTCCCACGGGGAGTGTGAACCAAAACCCTCTTTGTGTTAAGAGTCCAGATAATCAGGATTTATCTCCTTCGACCCAGCTCCCATGCCAAAGCACCCTTCCCAGCCAGGCCGTCAGCCAAGCCGCACACTCTCTTCCAAGCTCCCTAATTCCCGTCTGCCCGATGATCTCCTCTGGGGCACTGGCTTCAGCCTCTTGGCAACCCTCGGGAGATTTAAAGACCTCAGGGATGTCACCTCTTCACAGCTGGCTTTTGTAGTTAAATCAGCTTTTTTTTTCCCACGTACATCTCTGCACCCCCCCGCGGGTTGTTCGTCCCAGTCCCTGTCCCTTCCCAGTTTCACTGTGTTTCCCTTCATTTAAAGGCAAGCTGAACCAGCCAAGCATCAATGCAACAAGGACAACAGGTGAAAACATCTGCAGATCTTCTCACCCTGCAGGAAAAAGCCTCCGCTGGTCCCAGGACAGCTGCCGTGCCCATGTGGGGAGTCTCCATCCTACCATACACGTGTGGCAGGGCAGCGATGGACTTCCAGCCAGGATGAGAAAGGTTTCCTACAGAGTTATCTAAAATCTTGCAAAGAGCTGTGAACTCCAGAAAGGCTGGATGGACCCAACGGCAATTTTACAGGCTCCTCTGTCAGGAGAGCTGGGGCTGAATCCTCCAGAGGAGCTGGATTAGGTTGAAGAAGACATCAGCAGCTACAGCACCATTCAGGTAGTTTATATGGAGAATTACCTGGCCGGGCAATGCCAAGCTCTAGGGCTGCACGGCCTCATGTGTCATCCTTCTGCTGTCCAAAGAAGGTCTTCACTCGTATAAAGAAGCTCTTGGCGATGCCCCAGCCCTTCCACAAAGCAGCGGCTAACAAAACCGATCCACCCCCTGCAGATGAGCTCACCCAACCCGGACCGCTGCGCTGGGAGATGCCTGCGCCCAGGGAGAACCTTCACAGACACGCACGAAGCCCCCCCCAGACCACCCCACAATGGCATGGAGCCAGAGGAGAGACCCTCACCCGTGTGATGTTCTGGACTCGGAAGAGACGGGAAACGATGTCCTCATCTGCCGCTCCGGAAACGTACTCCACCTCCATTGGGCCGTACTGCTGGAGCCCCGGCTCAGGCCAGTACTGCAAACAGGGCTGTGGAGAGAAGAGGCACAGCTCACTGTGACTGGGGACACGCAATGGGACACGGGGAAAGGGCATCACGCACCAGAGGCAACGTCGAGTGGAATGGGGTGGTTGGCGCTGGACACCAAGAGGGGCTGCTGGCACAGGGGGTGGACCCACGGCATATTGCTGGATGGAGGATCCCTCAGCTTGTGGAGGGATCAAAGCTGAAAGGTCAGGCCCACCCTCCAGCATCCACATAGTCCTCTCCATACTGCACGAACGCAACAGCCGATGCTCCTGGAGATGGACTTTGCTGGTCCAGGAGGACGCAGGATGGGCCCTGCCTCAGCCCCGGCAAGCACAGGCCCGACCCTACACAATGATGGAGCAGCGTTTGGCTGCTCCAACTCTGCTCTCAACCCCCACTGGCTTTAGAAGCTGCTCTGCCACCAGTAGCACCAGCAACGTGGGATGACGGTCCCCCTCGCCCCATGGCCGGGACGTCCCCCCACGTCAAAGCGATCCCAAGCCTGCAGCCCAGGGGCGACTCCCGCTCCCGGCCATGTGTCCAGCGCGGCACTGATGGATGTCTCGGTCCAAGGGCCACGGACGTGAACGTTTTCACACCGCGACAGCTGGGAAACCAGCATCGACACAAAATATATGATGTTTGTCACCGCACTTTAACAGGGCATTTAGCATTTCAGGCCATCTAACGGCTTGGGCCTAACTGCATGGTAAATGTGTTTGAGAAATAATTGGTTATTAATAGGGGCTATAAATCTCCAAGATCTCTAAGCCTTCTAGACTCAGAGCTATAATTTGGATATTAAAACTTCCTTTGGCAAGATGTAGTTCAAGTGAGGGATATACCCTCCAAGTCACCTTTCAGAGCCGCCTGCTGTAAAGGTTGATTTATTACCTGTTGCCCCTAAACTGGTAAACATTTAAGATCCAGCTAAATATTGTAACACAGACATCCCTGAAGAATAGACATCCAGAGAGAGAGAGGAATGGCTGAATAATGAAGAAAAATGGCAAAGTCCCCGTCAGACGGTGCCAAGGGACAGCGGCCACTGCAGGGGATGGGGACCTGGGGGCGGATGGCACAGGAGCGGGCAGGACCTGCCAGGCCATAGGGTATGTCCGGACCATGGAAAGAAAGAACAGGCTGAGAGAGAGAAATAAAATCGATTTTGCTGCCACTTTCCCTGCCATGGTTCACTGCAGCAGTGTGCAGCTGATAGCTGAGGTATGTGCTGCTGGATGGTCACAGTGGAGGGACAGTAAGGTGGTGGCACTGCGGCAGGGCTGGGTTCTCGATGGGGCACTTGGGCCCCAGCAGATATCTCAGCGCACGTAAATGTGGGGTAAATGTGACTCAAGGTGAGAAATGCACGTGGGAACATCAGTCACCCTCCAACAGCTGGACTTGCCCGCTGCTCGGGCAACGTAGCTGCTCTCCTGCGAAGCCACACTTGCGGGCAAAGGCCTTCCATGCTCTAGGCTTCAACACCTCTCTGCACACCGAGGGAAGCCAGCCAGGTACATCTCACCAGGAGCAAAGCCTGTAAAGTTCGGGGCAGCTGCTGCTCCCAGCCAGGGCTCAATGGGGCAATGTGCACAGCCCCGTCCTCGCCCCAGCACCCAACAGCCTGCCCACCCATGCCAGACCCACCCTTGGGTGCTGGCTCTGCACCCACACCCTCTCCTCTGGACTCGCAGAGGCACAGAGAGCCAACAGCCATCTCCAGAACCCCCTTCGCACCGCTTCACTTACACCGTCCTGCAGAGAGGCTGTCATCTCAAATAGAGCAGAACAGCATAGTGCCATTGGAAGGGTCTTACAGCCATCGTCTGGCCCAACTGCCTCAACACTTCAGGCCTGACCAAGAGTTAAAGCATCCCATGAAGGGCATGGTCCAAACACCTCTTCAACACTGGCAGGCACGGGGCATTGACCACCCCTCTGGGAAGCCTGTTCCAGGGTTTCACCACCCTCTCAGGAAAGAAATGATTCCCAATGTCCAGTCTGAACCTCCCCTGACACAGCTTTGAACCACTCCCACCCATCCTATATCACTGCATACCAGGGAGAAGAGATCAGCATCTCCCTCTCCACGTCCCTTCCTTGAGAAGCGGCAAAGAGCAATGAAGTCACCCCTCAGACTCCTTCTCTCCAAACTAGACAAACCCAGAGGCCTCAGCTGCTCCTCAGAGGACATGCCTTCCAGTCCTCTCACCAGCTCTGTTGTCCTCCTCTGCACGCGTTCAAGGACCTTCACAGCCTTCTCAAATGCTGGGGCCCACCACTGCACACAGCGCTCAAGGGGAGGACGCACCAATGCTAAAGACAGTGGGACAATCCCCGCTCTTGAACGGCTGGTCATGCTGCGTTTGACGCGCCCTGGGATGCAGTTTGTCCTCTTGCCTCCCGGGGCACACTGCTGCCTCCTGTGGAGCTGCTCCCACCAGCACCCCAGACCCCTTTCTGCAGGGCTGCTCTCCAGCCACTCCTCTCCCAGTTTATCCTTGTGCTCCATGTTACTCCCTCCCAGCTGCACAATCCCGCATTTGCTCTTGCTCCGTTTCACGCCCTTGAGGACTGCCCAGTGCTCCAGTCTATCTAGAACCCTCTGCAAGGCCTCTTGGCCCTCAAGACAGCCAACAGCACCTCCCATTTGCTATTGTCAACAAACTTGCTAATCGTCAAGCCAGATGTAGCCCCATTCACTACAACCCTTGCAGCCCTGCCGTCCAACCAGTTCTTCACCCACCGCACCGTCTACCTGCTCATCTCCCACTTGGACAACTTCTCCAGAAAGGTGCTGGGAGGGACACCACCAAAAGCCTGACTGAAATCCAGAAAAACTACACCCACCACCTTCATCCACGAGGTGGGTGACCTTATCAAAGAAGGATATAAGAGCAGGCCAACAGGACTTTGCCTTGGTGAACCAGTCTTGACTGTGCCCAGTGATGGCATTGTACTTTAAATGCCTTTCAGGAACACCCACTATCATCGTCTCCATCATTTTTCCAGGTACTGAGGTCAGGCTAACAGCTCTGTTCCCTGGCTCTTCCCTCACATCCTTCTTGTACATGGGAAGAACACCGCCCAGCTTCCAGTCAGCAGGGAACTCCCCAGACTCCCACGACCTTTGGTAGATGATTGAGAGGAGCCCTGCCAGAACATCCACCAGCTCTCCTTCAGTGCTTGGGGGTGAAGCCCATCAGGCCCCAAGGGCTTAGCAGTGTTTGGCTGACATAATTGATCTCTTACAATTTCACTGCCCATAAATGGAAAGTCACCGTTCCAACAGTCGTGCTCCTCCGACTCAGAGGACCGGCTTGATAGCTTCACAAAAGGTTGAGAGAACATCACGGAGTTTCCTGCTTTGGGTTCTAAAGGTGCTGTAGCAAAGAAAAGCAGAGGAACCAACCCAAGAAAGGGGTGGGGCTACAGAGCACCACTTTATTCCGATTGCAAGATNTGGAGCGGCACTTTACTTCAGCTGCAAGACGTATTGAGGTAACGTTTCACTTAGAGGACATCCTACGGAGCAGCATGGAGAGCCTGCTGAAAGCTGAGAGCATCACCTGGGGACATGGACAGCCACCGCAGAAGCAGCGCTACCGAAATCCCAGCGGGGCTTATTCCAGAGGAGAGGGTGTGGGCATTTCTGCACGGGGGGAAGGGGCCCAAGCGAAAAACTTCACGTCTGGTTGGGGCACTCTCATGCCCAACGCTGCAGCCATCCCCATCCCTCCCCAGGCACCAACTCCCGGGGCAACGGGACGCAGCACTGCCCTCGCAGGACACACCAAATGCAAACGCAGTTGTGGTCACTCCTTGGCTCAAACCCAACATGTTTATTTTCTCCAGGAAAAGAAAACAGGGCTAGTTAACAATTTCTTCTGTCTGCCATTTCCTCTCCCCTGGAGACGGGCGCCACACTGTGATGTCACCGTGATGCAACACAGGTGTCACGG
>RSEF01000023.1:2518686-2541672 GCA_003993805.1 Himantopus leucocephalus
TTCAAGGTCCCTTCCAACCTAAACCATTCTATGATTGTGATCCCTGGGGTTCAGAGGCTGCACCTCAACCGGGGATGACGGACCCATGTTGGGGTAAATTAACAGGGTATTGGTAAATGCCAATCTAGCGATGGTTAGAGATGCCCAAGATGGTCGGTTCTCTGCCTGCGAGGGCAGGGTCAGGCAGGTCGCGGCCGGCAGGAGCGGGACCGTACCCTCTCCAGAGCGAAGGTGCGGACGGCGTACTCAGCCAGCGTCTCTGACTTCACCAGGGTGATCTTGATGTCCCCGTACATCTCGGAGTCATCCGGCCAGTATTTGGAGCATTTCACCTGCAAGGAGAGGATGGGACGGGTTTTTGCCTCTGCCAAGGAGGCTTCTGGCAGAGCTGGAGCCCAGATGAGAGGGATGGGGTCCTTACCCGGCCCACCTCCACCAGTTTGGTTATCATCACGATGCTGGAACAGTGCTCCTGCCACACCATGCGCCAGAAGTCGTACACCATCTCCTGCTTGGGCCCTGTGGGACAGAGGAAAGGCCACCAGGGATGGACGGGCAGCGCCGCGATGCCACCGTGTTTCCCCTCCTAACACCCCCGCAGCATTTTAAGCACCCTCTTCCCCCAGAGACATGCGGTGCTGCAGGGCAGCAGGAGGGGTGGGAGCTGCTCCACATTGCTACGGCCCCGTTTGGCCCCGAACTGGCCCGCTCCCTCCCTTTCTTGCCCACACGAGGTTAAATCCCACCGGGGACAAAACCCGGCTGCTAAATGAGAGGCTGCTGAACCGCTGGCCGAGGGCAGGAGGAGGAGGGGACTCACCTTGCGTGGCTATGAAGTGGTTGGACCTGTGGTAGCCCTGCAAGGGAAGCAGAGACGTCAGTCCCGAGTCAGGGGGACACACTGGGGCACAGCCCCATAAAACATTTCCCAGTCATCCAAGTGGTGGCAACTGGCCACATCTGGGCCACGGGTGCTACCCACTGCCGCAGGAGGAGCTCCTGCAGCCACCCTGCACCCGGCGCACCGTCCTGAGCGGGTGCATGTCCCACATACCACAAAAAGCTCGTGTAACCCCCCAACCCTCATCCCCGTTCTGCACCAAAATCCCCAGCAGCGCCCTGTGGGCATCCCGGGGTCCAACGGCTCAACCCCGGCTCCTGCTGCTGCCGGTATCGCTGCCAAACACGGCAACGCCACCGCGAGAGCCCCAATAATGATATCCCATCCCACAGCAGCCACATGACGTTGGGTGACAGCACCGTTCCCTTCCTTCATCCCAGCTGCCTACTGGGGCCATTCCCAACTCTTAACAGGGCCGTGCCAGCCCAAAGAACATGTCCCAGCAAGGCCAGTGCCAAAGGGACCAGGGACCCGGTGTCCCACCCCTTGGCAAGGGGTCCAGTAGAGTTCAACCACATCACACACATGGAGGTGACGGTGGTTTCTCCATCCACCGTGGGTCCTTTCAGGGGGGACTTTAGTGGGTTGAATTCAACCCCTCCTCCAAGCACACGCTCCCTGCTCCCCCATCACCCGGGGGAGGACGTGCCACGCAGACCTCACTTTCCCCTTCCCTGGACCGCACACAAGTTTATCCGCAGGTTTTCCCAGCCCGCCTCTCCCAGATGCTATTTAATGCCACACTGCCCAGTACAACGCCTGGGAGGAGACGGGAGCAGAGAGGAGGAAGGAGAGGGGAACCGTCTACTTACTTCTCGGTTAATCCGAATCTTAACGATCCCATTGGGACACAGGTTGAGAGAAAAAGATCAGAGACAGAGACATTAGTGAGGCACAGAGCAAGAGACAGGTTAGAGCACCGGCCCTGGAGCAGGTCACGGAGAGCAACAGGCAAGAAAGGACACACGGGGACAGGGGACAGGCACAGGGATGCTGCTCAGGCACAGGAAACCCATCACAGTGGCATCAGGCCACCATTGCCAGATGACACCCTCTGGAAAGGAGAGAAGAGTGGGACTTGCTGCTGCTTCCAGGAGGTGCTCAAGCCCAGTGCCTGATGGAGCCTTCCTGCACCTCACTGGCCTCAGCATCGCTGGAGGTGACAGGAGACATCACTCTTGGGGGACATGGCTCTCAGAGGCCACCAGGGCCAAGCTCTGCCCAGATTCACATGCACCGACAGGATCCGGGGGTTTCCCGGTGTGAGCCCCCAGCTGGTCCGTTGGCCCCCTCAACCTCTGCATCCTCCATCCAGGGAGGAGGGAGAACCACAGCCACGAGAGCAGGAGAGGGGAGAAGAGAGGATGGAAATGGGAAGGAGAAAGGAGGGACAGACGGAGCAGAGGAGGAAGAGACAGAGGAAGCAGAAATGGCTGATGAAGATAAAAAAAACAGGCAGGCTTTTCATGACGTGTCTCAGGGCTGCGCGGTTCAGCCTGTCCTGGGCTGTCTCAGCTCCTCCAGACACTGCCGGTTCTTCGGGGACAGACCAGGACAGCCCACAGGCTCCCTGGGAAGCTCCTGTCCCAGCCCAGACCCCCCACGGAGACAGGCACCGTCCTCACTTACGTCAATGTAGTTGGCGTTGATGTAGTCCGAGTTGGGATCGCCCAGCAGCGGGTGCAGCTTCACTCGGTGACGGTCGTCTGGAGAGCAAAGGGAGAAGGGACCGTCAGCGCCCAGGGGGATGAGCCCGGGGACAGCGCGTCACCCCGCTGGGTGCCGGCGCTCCCTTTGCAATCGTTTCGCGCTAGGAATCTGCAAACCGCAGGTGGGTGGGATGTATTTAGGAGCAGTAAGTACAAATTGGTGGAGGTCTTTCCAAAGACGGTGGTTTAGACCAGCAGGGACATGGGCGAGAGGCTTTCAGCATGGTATCTCCAGGAGCTCTGCCCAGTCCTGCCGAAGATGCATGGCACCAGAACAGCCAGAGCCCAGACAGGCGAGCAAAGAGCTCTGCCCAACCTTCTAGTGTCCACCTGGGGCCCGGGACAGGGCTGGAGTGGAAGGGATGAAGCTGCGGGCAAAGCATGCGGGAGGTGGAGAGCACCAGAGCTCCCGGAGGACCAGGCTTGGTGTCTCCATCCCTGCTGGAACATCACCAGAGATGCAACAGGGAGCACGGTGGACATGCCACGCTGACTGAGGAGGGAGATGGTGAGGAGCATCCTCTCTCTGGTGGGGTCAAGCATTCCCCCAATCTTCTGTCCTAAAATCTCATCAGGTATCCCCCTTTTCTCATCCTGCACATCCACACCAGAAGCTCCCTGGGGCACGGCTGAAGTTTCTTCTAAACCCATACAAGAAAACACACTCCAGGTTACCTGGGGCTTTCCAGCACCACCCAGAATATCAAGGTGATGATACCATCAATTTTAAAGCACCCCAAGATGTTCTCTTTTCAGGAGTTATCCAGCTCCAGGGGTCAATGTTGGCCCAGCTCCATCCCTCCAATTTGCTCCGGTGTCTGATGCCCAACAGGAGCTCTCAGGCTGGGACCCTTGCGCTGAGCAAGGACCTTTCTGCCGCCCTTGACCAACCAAACCCACCAGTTTATTCCTTGCCATGGACTGCACACCTACTGAAAAAAAAGCCCCCAAAGCCTTTTAGAAGGTTTTTCAAGCTGTTCAGTGTCTCTAAGCCTTTGCTGAAGGCACTCACATGTCGATACGTGGTCCTGTCTGCCTTTGGTCTTGTCTTTCTTCTTCGAAGCATCCCAGCCTTCAAAGAAACTCTGTAAGGAAAGGATGGCCATCACGACCTGAGGGCGGGACCGTGGAGTCCCCTCCGGCCCCACAGCCTTCCCGGGGAGCAGGGCAGACAGGGCGGTCCCTCCACCCCAACACCTGGGTCCTGCAGCCCCAGCTCCATGGCACGCTCTGCCCGCTGCACTCTCCTGTTGCATCCACAAAATGCCCCATTTTCCAGCAAATTACAGACTGCCTGTTTTTTTTTTTTTCTTCCAGGGTTGGCTGTGGGGTTTTTTTCTAAACCTCCCCAGTCCATTTCTCTCCCCAGCGCAGAATAGGTTTGTGTGTAATAGCAGTAACATTCATAGATTGGCGTAAGAGGAGGAAAGTGGAAGGAAATTACATGTTTTCTCCCCTCCCATAATATCTGAGTGCTTTCAAATGACTAGTTCCAAGAACATACAGCAGCTTTTCAAGGAGCACTAATGATTATAGCGAGCCCTGGTTTGTCCAATACATGAAAGGGGGGGAAAAAAAAGCTCCTGCACTTGAAACAACTAAGCATTAAACAGTAATTTCACTGGGAAATTTCAATCGCCAGACCTGTGGGACACCAAGGAGTCGGGAAATCAACCCCGCTGGGCGCGCTGCGGCAGAGGCGCGCGGAATAGCGCGCTCCGTTACAAGTGCTCCGGCCCAACAAGGTGGGATGGGCACGATGCAGCCAACGACCCTTTGGGAGGGAATTCCCTCCCCCTGGGATCACCCTCTCCCGCATCCTCTCCCTCGGGTCTTCATGGTCTCGGGAGCTGCCAGACTGTAGAGGATTTGCTTGTCCTTAGGCTATGGCCATGCTTATCACAGGACAAGTGTGATGGAGAGCAGAAGAACATGACATCGTGGTGCCCAGGAGGACTCGAGAAAGGGAGAAGCATCCCCGGCCCCTGTGGGAGAGGTGGGATGACACACCGTGGACAGGAGAGGTGTAGGCTGGCAGAGCTGGTTAGGCTCGTCTCAGGGACCTGTTCAAGCTGACGATGAGATCCCGAGCTGCCAGGGCCACAGACTTGATCCAGACCCAGGGACACCCCAAGTGCTGATGATGTCTGCCCAGAGAGCTGTGAGTTCCAGCTCCTGCTGTCCAGAGCGCTGCAGCTCCAGGTCTGGAGCATCTTCTCCTTGCACATGGGTCCTACCCACGCCACCTTGTCCATCCTACCTCCCATCCTCCCTGAGATGCCACCACGAGATGCTCTCACCAAGATGCTCTCACCTCATACTCCTGCTTGAAGCCGTAGCCTTCTGCCGTCTTCATCTGGTTGATATGCTGGAGGAGATCCGCCACCCGGACGGCAGGATGGAGCTGCCCGGTGTGATACGGGGACCCTTTGCGGCCGCACTGGCGGCGGGGGGAGCCCCCCAGCAGGCTGCTGGACTCGTTGACCACGCTGCTGCGCTGGTCGCCTGCAGAAGCGGAGGGAAAAGTGGGGGATCGTCAGAGGAGCAAAGCCTTGGACCGCGTCCCCATCACCTCCTTGCACCCACAGTGGAGGGACAAGAGGGCACCTGGAACCATCCCCAGGAGATACTGGTGCTGAGCCAGTCTCCTTCTGGGGACCATGAGCGGTCCAGACACCCCCACCGTGCTCTCTGCAGCTCCTCCTACAACACAAAGCTGGAAATGCCCATCACAGCCTTTTAGGAGCACAGCAGATCTCTTAGAAATCAGTGGGCCAGGCCGTAAGGGGGTTAATAAGCTTATTTCCCACCGAATGGAGCAATTAACTCCCATCCAGACGAGTAAGAGCTACGTGCCCAAATATACACGCAAAGTCCTGCCTTGAAAAATCATGTTGCCAACGTCTCCCGCCCAGCTTAACAGTTAATTTTCCTCCCTGCTAGACACCGGCGCCTTATTCCTAGCACTGCCACAAATGGAGCTCGCTGCTGTTTAATGGGGGAGTTTATGCAGTATTTACCTGGTTTATGCCTTCGCTGTGTAATTACCAGCAGAGCCAGACTAAGACCTCGCCTGCGTTTGTCAGGGCATGTTCCCACACCGGATCCCGAAATCTGGGTTTGAACAAAACCCGATGCTTCTCCGCCGCTGCCAAGAGATGCGGCGGGCACAGATCCTGCAGCGCCCAGCCCGCAACGCCGTCCACACGCTGCTGGATGCCATTTCCCCTCACACCACTTCTAAAAAGCGCCCTCGCCCCCTGCCAGCACCTCCCGCCAACACGGGTGCAACGTGGGTGCAGCACGTGCACCGAGCAGGGTCTCCATCAGGCGTCACAGCCCCCACGGAGATGATGCTCCAACCTTTGCATCTGGGAACATCTCCCAACGTGTGGCTGAACCAAGGGGACAGCGCGGGAGGGCCACTCTGTGCCCCGGAGCACGGCTGACGGGCACACCATCCGCTGGGTTTAATGAGAAATTAATTGCGGGTGTTTGGAAGGTGCCGACGGCCCTGCGAAGCCACACCATGAGGACCTGCTTGGATTTCCGTGAGAAGCATTGGTGATTTTTTTTTAAATGCAAAGAAACTGAGGCATGGCAGGGAACAGCCCCGAGCCGGCCACGGAGCAGCCCAGTCATTTACCTTCGTTAATTAATGATGCTTTAGGCAGGGGTGGCTGCAGCAGAGACTGTCCCCAGCTGCGGCAGAGGCTGTCCCCAGCTGCGGCAGAGAGCCCGAGCTCCCCACATCTCTACCAAGGAGAGGGATGAGGAGCAGCCAGCAGCAGAGCGAGCAAGTGGGTGGGAGCAGGATCCAGCCCCACAGCCCCTTCCCTACAGAAAGGGAGGACCGGCAGCCCCAGCGCAGCCCACTCAGACCCACCAGCCTACGAGCGTTCCGAGGACAGTAACCGAAAAACAATAAACCGAGCTAGATGTACTAAGAGGAGGAAAAGTTTGCCCTCCGGGCTTCTATTATCCGCGAGACAATGCCGGGAAGCGTATTAATCCCGCAGCCGGTGGAGAAGAGCTGTGGGTAAGCAGCATCTTGAAGTTACTGTAACAGATGTTATTAGCATATGGTTGAAACTGGGGCATCCGACGAGTTATTTTACAACTAAATCAGCACGGAGATGCATACTCCAGTGGGTGTTAAATTATCAGTCTCCCTCTGATGTGAACGCGGTGGCTCTTTAACCCTTCGAAGCCCAGGGCTGTGCGGAACACCGCGCGGCAACGCCACGCCGGGTGCGCCGGCCGAAGGCAGGCGCGAAGCTTTCGACCTCGGCGTAAACCCAAGAGTTGGGGTTCACCCAGCTTCAGGGGGCTGCAGCCAGCGTTCAAGCTGGCGTCCAGGCTGCAAATGGCCTCAACCCTCCCAGCCACCAGCTCACATCTCCGCTTCGAGAGCTGGAGACGCAGAGACCCAGCTGAAGCCACCCACGCGCGTTTCTCCTTCGGCAAAAATTATGACAGTAAAAGCTACTACAGACCCATTAGATCGATGCCCTTGGAGGTTTACACAGGGCATGGAAAAGCCTGCGACGTGCCACGCGCATCAGGCTAAAATAGATGCAATACATGCTACTGAGCTTGGGATAAATATTTCAGCTGTTTCTGGGACCTTTAGGGGTTACCGGGGACTCTTGCTGCAGCTGGATGGGAGCAGGGGGGATGCCGCGGTTCCCCGTCCTTACCCCGGTTGCCGTAGTTGTGGGTGTCCATGAAGGAGAGCCCCAGGCGCTCGTCCTCCTGCAGCGTGCTCTGGTCGGTGAAGCTCCTGTCGATGGCACTCATCATGTGCGTCTTCTCGTGGCGGTAGTTAATGGTTGCTTTGGTCATGTTGACGGGTTTTCTGGAGGGGGATGCGAAAAGGAGGAGGGGGAAGGAGCACACATAAGACAGGCTGACCCAACGGTGCTGGAACATCCCCCCAAAGCTACCGGGCTCGGATTATTTCAGGGAGCAGGATGGATTATTTCCACCAGCAGTCATCACGCTTCGGTTTTCTGGTGCCTCAAGCTGGTCGCAGCCCCATATGGATCATCCCTCACCGGCTGCAGCAACTCCGGCTGCTCATCCTCCGTGTCCCCTCCTGTCCCCTCCCCAAAATGCTCAGCGCCTGGAAGAGCCGGGAGCGCTCCTTGGGCAAGCAAAGGCTCTTCCCCGGCCGGCTGGCGTTGCACAGGTCTGCCCCAGCTCTCCCCCAGCCCCATTTCCCCAGACATTACCCACCCCTCGCCCCACACCACCTCGCTGCATCACGGACCATCCAACAGGGCACGTGCGCCACTGCGCTGCACAGTACGAGTGCAAGAGGCAGAAGAGAGACATGGACCTGGTGGAGCGGGACCAGAGGAGGCCACAAAAATGCTGCNGCGGGACCAGAGGAGGCCACAAAAATGCTGCGAGGGCTGGAACACCTCTGCTGGGAGGACAGGCTGAGAGAGTTGGGGGTGTTCAGCCTGGAGCAGAGAAGGCTCCGGGGAGACCTTATTGTGGCTTTGCACTACTTAAAGGGTCTTCTAAGAAAATGGGGACAGACTCTTTAACAGGGCCTGTAGCGACAGGAGAAGGGGTGATGGGTTTAAACTAAAAGAGCAGAGATTCAACCGAGAGAAAAGGAAGAGATTTGTTACGCTGAGGGTGGTGAGACACTGGCCCAGGTTGCCCAGAGTGGTGGTTGATGCCCCATCCCTGGAAACATTCAAGGTCAGGTTGGACGGGGCTCTGAGCAACCTGGGCTGGTTGAAGATGTCCCTGCTCATGGCAGGGGGTCGGACTAGATGGCCTTTAAAGGTCCCTTCCAACCCAAACTATTCTATGACTCTAAACCCATGCCGGGGGGGCCAAATCCATCCCAAGGGACGGGCTGGACCCCCCGACTGCACACACGCTCAGCACCCGCCGCGGAGGCTTTTTCCCCCTGTTCAAGGACCGCATTAGGCACCTAACGAAGATGCTGGGAAAGCCCAGGAGCTCTCGCTGGAACAGAACCTCACCCCCCAGATTTGAGACATTTAGGCAAAAAAAAAAAAAACACCCTTATTGCGTGTTTTTGAGAGGCAGCATCGGGCTACCAAGAAGCCGGAGCAGGGATTAAACCAGGGGAAGGATGAACAGGAGATCTGAGCCCATGTGGGCATCTTGGGAGGGCTGGGATGCTGCAAGACACTGCCAAAACCCAGATTTCAACCCAGAGTTGCTGACCCTTCCCCTTTACGCTGCCTTCCGCCTCTAAAGAGCTCGGCAGCATTATTTTCCCTGAGCCAAAGAGGCCCTTAAAACGTACTCGGCAGAGAAAAGGACTTGTTGGAGCAGCAGGGCAAGGGGGCGGCCGGGAGGAAGGGCAAAGGAGAGAGAGAATGACAATTACTTACGGGTAATAGGAATAAGAATAGTAGTTCCTCCTGGCAAGCGTGCAAAGAAAGAGAACAGCAGAAATTGCATAAGCAGCTTTTCTCCGGCATAGGGAAGGGGGGGGGNGGGGGGGGGGGGGGGGGGGGGGGGTGTTACAGGGCAACTCGGCTGCCGGAAAAATCAATGCACCGTAAAGAAACCCGGCTCCCCTTTTGCATCCGTAGGTTAATTACTCCGGGGAGGAGGCGGCATCCCGGCAGCAGAGCCCCAGCACCCCGCTCTCAGGGTGACGGGGGTCCCCGCGCCAGCGGTGGGGTGTCCGCAGCACCCGTGTTCCACGGGGTTATTGCGCTATTTTTAAGACTGAACAGCAAACATCCAAAATGTAGGGCATCTCCCGGGGAGCCGGTTAGGGGCCAAGCAACGCCAGCAGGAGAGATGGGGTCGGGACGATGCATTTCCAGAGCGCTGTTTATGAGGGGTGAGCACATTCCAGAGGTGCATTTCCATTCCACCACATCAGTGTTTTTCCAACGGCAAAACGCTCCGGAGGAGATTTATGAGCTCGTCCCAGCTTCCCAACAGCCCTGAATTCAGGGCCCTCGGCACCGGGTCTGATTTGTGGCTCTGGTTTGTCCTTCGACAGGTTCACCCTGGGATGCTGAAGCAACTCAGCTCCTCCTCCTCCTCCCGCCCCGCAGGACGGGCAATGGGAACGCAGCCGTCGCCCTCACAGCTTCCCACCCGCCGGCTCAACAGCATCGCTCCCAAAAACACACCGGCACCACCGGCATTTGCTCCATCAGGGGAGAGATCCGATGCCGTATGCACGGGCATCATCGCAGAGCAACGGCGGGCAGGGAGCCACGAGCCAGCCCCGCACCCCTCGCCGCGCGCGGGGATGCTACAGCTTTGCTTCTCCAGCCGGCGTAAATCAGCACGAATCCTTCAAGGGCGAACAAAACCACAAAGAGATCTGCAGATCTACACACGGGCTGAGGTTCTGCCCTGCTATTTTTCTCTCCCCCCTGGCTGTTAACATACTTTCCTCCCGTCATCCCGAGCCCTGCATGGGGACCGTGTGTAATTGCTGCCCTTTCTCCCCTGCTTTGAGAGCCCCCCCCGGCTCGGCGCCGCCTCGAGCCCCGCACGGCACGAAGGCGCTTTCCAGGGCGAAGCCGCTTTCCAGGGCGCTGCACCCGACTGAAAAGCAGCAGCCGCATCCCCGGCGCTCCTGGGGATGAGTGTCCCAAAAAGCCCTCGCCCTCCTCCCTCCCACCCCGCCGTGATGGCCACGGTCACATCCACGCCGGCCACGCTCGGCTCCCTGAGGGCCCTGTTTGGGGGTCCCCAGGGAATGTCAGCCCTGGGAAAACCTCCCCTCCAGCGTGCATCCAAATTTTAAAGACTCATTTAGAGCCAGGTGGAGGCTCTCAGCAAGGGATTGCTCACGTTTCACTGGAAGCTCAGTGGTTCCCCATTAAAACAAGCCCAGGAGGATGCGGGACGGTCCGAGCACCAGCACCCCGGGGCTGGCAGCCACGGGCAGCCCCTGCCCGGCCCTGGGGGAAGGGGAGATGCCAGTCTCCCAACTCTCTCGAGGAATCAGAGCCCAGGACAAGAGCCAGAGTCTGCCCGGGTATTCCAGCAGGACATACCGCACAGCTTTCCAGGCAAAAGCTGTGGATGGAGGTTTTTTCTGGCCGTCACCCCAGAACGGAGCACCCCCGGGGCTCTGCTCCCCTCGGCGCTGGGAGGTGCCGGGCGCTCGCCCACCGTCTCGGCGGAGCTTGGCAGAGGGGTGACAGCAGGAAGGTGCAATGCCTTCCCCTCCTTCCCGTCTCCAGGAACGCCAGCTCGATGCGAGGGAATCATAGGTGTCCCCATCCCTAACCCACCCCGACGGCGGGGTACCAGCACGGCCGCAGCCCCGGCAGCAGTGCCCACGCAGAGGGATCCAGCCCCGGGCTGGCCAAGGCGGCGGGGAAGCCCAGAGACACTACCTCAGTCAGATCAAGCTGGTTTTTGTCATTTTGGGCTGGAGGGGCAGAGTGCCGCACGCCCCGGGGTCCCTGCCTGCTGTTAGCAAGGGGAGAGCTGGTGGGACAGGGACGCTGAGCCCGATCCTGGCCAGAAGCATTCCCATCGATGCAGAATCGACAGAGCAGCACAAAGCCAAGAAGCAGCAGCAAAGGAGGCAAAAGACTGAAAAAATACAGGGGAGAGGGAGAGCGGAACAAAGCTGCGCAGCCCCGAGGGCCAAGGGACGTTCCCAGGACTTGGCTCCTTGGTCCCCAGTGCCTC
This sequence comes from Himantopus leucocephalus, assembly GCA_003993805.1. NCBI lineage: Eukaryota > Metazoa > Chordata > Aves > Charadriiformes > Recurvirostridae > Himantopus > Himantopus leucocephalus. The sequence goes on from RSEF01000023.1 coordinate 2,529,964, forward strand.
CTGCCATGCCTGCTGTCACAAAGCAAGGAGGGCACCGTGTCCGATGGGATGCACGAGCGCGTGGGGGCACAGCTTGAGGGAGGGTTTGGAGTCTGCCCAGCGCAGCAGTATCACCACCAGTAACTCCCAGTTAGTGCTGGGGTGGTGGAGAAGGGCTGAGCTGGGAGGAGGGGACGGATGGAGGCGCCAGCCGCGACGCCAGGTCTCCTTACCCTTTCCGAATGACGATGATGATGGCTCCCAGGAGGATAATCAGGACGATGAGCCCTCCGGCACAGATCCCCAGGATCAGGCCCATCTCCTCCGAGTGCTGCGACACCTCCAGGGGACGCTTGCTCTCTTTGCAGGCAGCTGCCGGGGGACAAGGACAGGCGGAGGGGGGGGTGTCACCACGCAGTTCCAGGGGGGTTTGGCAACATCAGATGGGAAAACACTGGGAATTGTCCCATGGGACGCACATTGGTCCTTGAACACGTTTTATTCCACCAAGACATTACAGGGCTCTCCAGTGCCACACCGTCACCGTGGGCGAGCCCCTCTAGTTCCCGTGGGGTGAGGGGGTCCCTTTGTGTCACCTTTCCTCACGCTCAGCGTGAGCTTGTCCATCCCTGGATTCAGCATCCAGCACCACCAACTCCACCCTCCCACCGCCACAGCGGCATTAAGAGGAAAACCACAGGCATGGGAAAAACCCAGCCTCCGAAGAACGTGGGAAACAACAGGGTGGGATGGGGCTGCAATAAACCACCGTGCGCCCCCGACCGCCGCCAGCGCCGGTAACGACACCCGCTGGCACGGCCCCGACCCCGGCGGGATCACGCCGGCTGGGAAAGGGAGGGCTCACCTTTGCGAGCGATCCGGACGCAGTTCAGCCGGGTTTCCTACGGAGGAAAAAAAAGGGGGGGGGGGTCAGTGTCAGATGAGCGTTCTGGAGGGCGGACGCAAGGCTGGTCCGGTGGTGCTTTGACCCCCAAATCGAGGGAGTTTGAAGGCGCCGCTGAGCCAAAGGAGCTCCTGGGGACGCACACTCCAAGAGATGCCGCTGAATGACCTGTCCCCATCGTCCCCAGGTTTCGCCAAAGCCATCGCTCCTGGCACAGAGGGGACGGCAAAGCTCAAGACCATTGAAGGAGGCACTCGGCAGACCCAGCCGAGCCCCAGGTCACCCGCGTGTCACCAACTACAGCTAAAACACTCCCAGGTCATCATTCAGAGCTTCATGGGGGTTTTTTTGGTCAAAGTTTTCAAGCCCCAGCCCCGGGGCTCTGCGCGTGCGCTGCCAAGGTTGTCCTGAGGGCTTCCAGCTCAGGTCTCCAACAGTTTCGAAATTTGCATTTTTTAGGCATGGGTTCAGCTAAAATATTCCATCTTTCCATGTATCCAACTTCTATCGCAAAATAAAAAGCACCATTTTGGCAGGGCTGCCTTCTTCCCCGAGCATCCTCCAGTCCCTCAGGACACCAGTGCCGGCAACGCTGCTCCATCCGCCCTCGGACCATGACCTGCCCGTGCAGCGTGCCCGGGGCAGGGCCAGCTCCGGCACCGCTCCCCCCGAGGTTGCCAGCTCCTGTTTCTCCTGCTTCTTGCTCTATCTGGCCCGAAAACCACAAAAACCCTAAGCTGGGATCCAGCTTCTTCACGACGTCTGACAGCACTCAGGACAAATCCAGTGCCTCCCAGTAGATAGGCTATAAAACAGTGTCAGCCACGAGTTATGATCCAGCAGTGCCGGAGCGAGCCAGAGCCGAGATCCTCCCCGAGATCCTCCTCGTCCATCTCGGCTCTAATTACAACCCAGCGAGGTGTGAACGATCCCGGAGCAGAGAACGTGATTCAAAAACCAGCACCTTTCTGGCAAGACAGAGCCGTGCCAGGATGAGGATGCTGTGGCGGTCCGGCTGCTTCACTTTCACAGCTCATCCTCCCCCGGGTGGGACGGGAGTAGTCGGAGCAAGTGAAGCCGAGAAGGGTCCCCAGGGGGTCCCGGTGGTCCCGCCGGTGACTTGGAGGAAATCAGCCCGGGGGATGCGGGGGCTGCTGCCGCAGCGGGGCTGTCACGGCTTCGCCGAGAGAACAGGCAGCAGCAGGCAGGGAGAGGGCAGCCCGGGAACTCGGCAGCTTCCCAGGAGTTCTCTGCAGCAGCCGCTGTGTCGGCAGCGGGTCCCAGTAATGCGCACACGGCTTTTCCTGCCCAAACGGTCCTTTTCCACCCCAGGATTAGCCCTGGGAAGGTGGTCTCCCCTGCACCGGTGCTGGTTGGGGTCCCAGCTGGTACCACAGTGGGTGGCAGAGGTTGGGCTCCATCACCCCCAGATTTGGCACTGGGAGGGGGACGGGCACATCCCGGGGGTGCCGGAGGAAGGAGGACACCCGGCCATATTCCCAACATGCCCGAAGGGTGGCCCGGAGCACCAGCTCCCCCCGGGCAGGGACCGGGGTTGAGTCTAGAGGGAGGAGGCTCTAAAACAAGTCCCATTTCTTCTGACAGGCCCCCCCAGGACTCCAGGTGGGCTCCTGCCTGATCCCACCGGGACCCCAGACACCCCACCGCATGGAGCCGGGTCCCACGGCTACTCACCCCTTTGAGGTTGCTCATGGCTTGGAAGTAGATGAGATACGCCTTCTTGGGCTCCAGCGGTGGGTTCCAGTAGCCGCTGTAGGTCTGGTTGTCCCCCACGGTGAAGGGTTTGGCTTCGGTGAGGCTGCTGGCGGGCAGCTCGGCCCCAAAGTAGTGCACGGAGCCACGGGACACGGCGTCGTCGAAGGTGAGCGGCACCGGGAAGCACTCCTGCCCACCCAGCTCCCGCTTGAGCTTCTTGGGCCGGTCTTCTTCTACAATGACCTGGTAGGTGCTGGCGAGGACCGAGCGTAGGTTAGTTTCATGAAAACGATGGCGCTGCGCTTCTTTCCATGCTCGACCCCACCGTCCACCCGGTTTGTGGGGGTCTCGCCCTCACCCAGCCCCAACCTACCTGATGGGAGCCCCTCTGCCCTGCGCCGGCCGCAGCAGCACCGTGATGGTGCTCTCCGACTCGCTCAGCGGCGACGGCATGTCCCCGTAGTCGAAGGTGGGAGCTGCAAAGGGAGCAGGGAAGAGCGGGCAGGGGTGAGTCCCGGTCCCCAGGGATGCGTTCGGGGCTGCCCTCCTGCTCAGGGGGGAAACTGAGGCACGAGCAGCCTTGCCCACGGCAAGGCATCACCGAATGGTGTCGTGGGGATTATTACAAATAAATAAAGCCCTTCCAGGTCTTGAGCAAACGTCGCAGTCAGGAGAGGACACGTGGGTGTGCGCCAAGGGGGGTTATCAACACCCGTCTGGCAGAGGGGAGGAGATGGGAGCAGGATCCGACCTGGGCAGGACACGAATGCTCCAGCCTCGAGACGCATCCTGGGGACAGCACCGCTCTGAACCACCGGCACAGCACGAGCATCCCCCCCAGCTCAAAAGCACCCCCAAGCCAGCCCAGCAGCACCCCCAGACCAAGGCGGGGGACCCCCTCGTGCCCGGCACGGCCCCGCGGGCCCCAAGCCATCACCAGCAGCCGCTGGGGTCCGGCTCGCGCCGCTTTGCAGTTCCCGTGCCCCCATTAGAGCTCATCTCAGCCCATTTGCCGCGGTTAATAGCAACGCTGCAGACATGAGCAAACAGCCCCAAGTACTGTAAGGTTAATTAACAAAGCTCAATTAATCTCTCGCTTGTACGCTGACAGCTCAGACAGCACCAGTGCGCCGGGCTGGCTGGACTCCCCAGCCAGACCCACAGGCAGCCCAGCTGGTGGGTTTGGGGGCTGCCCGGGGGACACATGGCACAGCTGCCACCACCAAGAGCATCCTTCCATAGCAGCAGCCAGTCACCAAAATCCACGGAAGCGCACCGGAGGCTCCGGCACTGCCATCCTATACCTGTGCAGAGGAGAAGCACCAGGCGTGGAGCCCGGCAGAACCTACCGGAGATGTTGGTGGTGATCTCGGTGAGCGCCGTCTGGCCAAAGCCCTTGCCGGTGCGGGCGCGGACTGAGAAGAGGTAGGTGGTGCCGGGGTGGAGGTTGGAGAAGACGTGGTAGGTCTCATTACGTAGCTTGGAGACGGTACGTCGTGGACCGGGCACGTTGACCGCCGGGTCGGAGGACTCGATGCTCTGGTAGCTGATCTGCAGGGACAGGGCAGAGCATCACCAGCGGCCACGGGAGAGGGGAGAGATGCCGGATCCAGGCGGAGATGGGGTTAAAGGGATGGATTCAGAGCAGGGGACGGTCATGGGGGCAGCCTAAACGGCAGACGCTTTTTGGGGTAAATCAAAAGCAGAGGTTCATCGGAAAAGCCGTTGCTGGATGATACTGGTGACCCGAAAGCAGGACACCCCAGCAGGGCCAGACCCTGCTAGCGGGATCCGTGCTCCAAACGAAGGGCTCGGGGGCAGCAGTAACGCTGCAGCCGCCCTTCATCCCCACGACCGAAAGCAGCGGTTGCCCCAGATCCCCCCCCACTGCCTCCCCCCCGATGGGACCCTCCCGTGTCCCCACGGGACCCCTGCGGGTGCCGCAGACAGCCGGGACATACCTCGTACTGTGTGATGAGGCCGTTGGGTTCCACCGGTTCCTCCCACTTCAGAAATATCATGTCCTCCAGCGGGGTGAAGGTGAGGGACTCCGAGGCGATGCCGCCAGGCACTGGGGAAGGAAAGGGGACGTGCTCGGATGTGGCAAGAAACGGGGCTGGGAGGAGAAATCCTCTGGGAAACCCCTCCAGGCAGCTGCAGCAGCTCTCCCCGACGACTGAGCCACCGCGTCCCCTCTGCCACGTCACCCAGCTCTGGCATGTGCCACCAGACGGGGCTGGTCGCTTCCCAGGGTGATGCTCCCCAGGACAATGATGCTCCCGCCATGCTCCCAGCCCACCGGTGACACGTTGCCACGGCGGGGAAGGTCCCCACGCCACGGCACAGACCCCACAGGCACCAGTTCTGGCATCGCACCCAGTTTCCGACAGCACAGCAGAAAGCCCCCGCGCACTGTCACCAGCAGAGCTCACCCGAGTTCACCACTGCGAGGAAAGAAAATAAATAATTCCCTTTTCCCGTAGAACCCAAATCCCCCCCAGAGCCACCAACATCCCCAGGAGACATTGCCGGCACTCCCCCCGGCGAGCAATAACATCCTCATCTGCAGACAGGCTCGACGTGCCCCAGCCTTCCCCTCTAATTAACACCATCAACAATAATAACCGCAAACAATAACAGCGATCGACAGCACCAGGATCAATATTCACTTCTTTACCATGGATTTCTTGACCCGAGGGGGTCAGCGAGGAGGACAGGAGAGGCGATGGCCCGGCAAAGACCACCATTCACCAGCAGCATCCTCTGCTGCGGGACTGTATGCCCAAAACACACATCCTCTCGTTGCAGAGGGACATCAGCCCTTCCCCTCTATTTGTCTTTTTTTTTTGCAGGTTTTGTTCACATCTAATTACGGGGCCGAGAGAGAGGGATCGCCTTCCGCGCGCTTCCCACCGTGCAAATACACAATTTCCACTTGATTTACAAGTTAATTTAATCAGAGGCGCTGTGTCCTACATGCGTACACAAGGCGCTTATTAAATTTGTGGAGAATTACGGAAACCTTTAGGGCAGGAATGTGTGCACCTATATAGATATTATATATATAGCCTATATATTTATATATATATATATACAGGTACAGGCACCACATGCTTGTGCGCGCACCAGGATGACACCTGCAGGGGCACACAACGGCTCCCAGGTGTGTGTATACCACTCTGCCATCCATATCCCCATGTATATATTTATTTATACATTTATATATATTTATTCTCACTTGCATTGCATGCCCCCTGCCCGCAAGGGAGAGCGCTGGCTCCCTGCGCACACCTCCCCGCAGCACCGCCACGCTGCAATGGTATTTCCACAGGCACCGGGGACTGAGTCTCATCCTTTCATGCAGATGTAGTCCAAAATCTCCAGCTGTGGGTCACCGACCTTCCCCTGGATCTATACGGGGCACTTAAACACCAGTTGGGCAACCTATGGATGGGTCACCCTCTTCTCCTGGTGCCCTGCAGGAGCCAGCAGGACTTCGCCCGAGGTCCAAGGGGGACGCTGTGAACAACGCCCTTGGTTTGACACGGTTTTTAATGCCCCAGAAATGGGGTTTCCAGCCTAAAACCAGGGTTTACCGCCCAGGACATGGGTGCAGCCCACACCAGGGCCACCCCCGAGACAAGCGCCAGCGCTGCATCAGCCGCTGCTGTAACCGAAGCTGACCTCCTGCCAAAATAAACCACAATTAAGGGTCCTACTATTAACGAGCCTTCGCCACCTTCGTGTAATTGCACAGGCGGCTGTTCATCACCCAGCTGTGGGAGCTCGAACCCTCATCACCCTCCCAGGCCGGGAGACGCTGGGCCAAGCCCACGGGTAATATCTGTAATATATCCATAGGCGGATATATCCATCGCCTGATCCCACCCGAGACCGAATGTATACGCGGCCCCAAATTCAACCACAGGGGGAAGCCCCAAACCCCGGTGAATCAGGGCATAGGGGAAAGCAGCTGGAGGGATTACAGTATGGCAACAAAAAAAAAAAAACCACATCTGGAGCTCCCATGTTAATATTCAATAAGAAAACAGCTGGAGCAGTCACAGCACAGTGAGAACAGCTGAAGCAATTATAGCCGGAAAATAAACCGTCAGGAGCGTGAAGCTGCGTGCCCCGGGTCGGGCAGGCTCAGCGTTGGGGATACAGAAAGTGCTGATGCGCAGAGAAAGGCGACAAATTTAGGGTTTAGAGATGAAAACGGGACCCGGAGACCCTCACAGCTCCACTCCAGCTCTGCAGGGTTTGCTTTCCAGCCCGGGGAACGGGAGCGACGAGCAACGCACAGACAAAAGCCGCACGTTTCGGTGGGACCCGCACCACGGCGAGTCCCAGGCAGGGGGATTTCAGGGCGGGCTTCTCCTCGGGGGCCGTCCAGGGGGCCTGGAGCCGGCCAGATCCTTTGCAATTACCAATTCCATCACCTTAACCGCTGATTCTTGATCCTAAAAAGTGCTTTGGAGATTAATTACGTTCTTGCCGAACAGTAAGCGCTGGTGACTCCGCGAGAGCCAGGGATGCTCTGGCCCCACTCCGCACGCAGCGCCCACCCCGGGGCGCAGCAGCTCCTTGCACCCCACGCACGCCCCAACCGCTGCTGCCTTCCCGGACCAGGACAAGACCCCCTAATCCTACCGGCTGCAGGACCAGTCATCGGAGCGGCAGCTTTTGGGGGCTGCCCGGCTGTCCCTGAAGGGGGCTGAGCCGTCACAGCCCACGGAGGAGATGCTGATGGGGCAGCGAAGAGGATGGGACGAGGGGACGGAGTCGTTAGCGGGAGCTGCCAGCCCTGGATGTGGCCCGTCGCTGATGGGTGGCACCGGAGACACGGAGCCGGCTCTGCCCCGTACCTCCTATCACGTTTGCCGGAGCCCAAAATGACCCGAGCACTCTGCTGACAGAGCCGCAAGCCGGGGACCACGGTGCAGGGTAAGTCCAGAGCTGGGAGACCTCTCCGGTGGCCCCAACTCCAGGACATCCTCAGGGAAGGGCTGGGCAGGAGCCAGGGATGCCAAACCCAGGAGTCCTGGAGCAGCGCTGGAGCCTCCAGCCAGGACATCAGCCCCGTCAGGGTGCCGGCAGCGGGGACCCAACCCCAGGGCACGGCCAGGACGGGGAGAGGAGAAACAGTTCAGGAGCAAAGTTGCTGGCAACTAAACGGACACCTCTTATGAACACGCGCTCACCCGCAGAGCTCGGCTGCACCACCCGAACCCGCAAACTTAACGGGGGCAGAGCACTGGGGAAGCCGAGCAAAGCTGCGCCGGGCTCTGGTTAACAGCGTTCTCCCAGAAACATCACAATGCCAAACCAATCAGCGACCGAGCAGATGCAAGATATTACCTCAATGCAAAGCATTGATTGTTTTAATTGTTGTGATTATTGGTGCTAGGCTTTGGTTCCACGCTAAGTGATGAGCGAGGACGACTCGCGCTGGGAGAAACCGGGCATCGGCCAACTGTTGTGCCCTTCACCAGACTGGGCACGGCTAAAACGCTCCTCTCGAAGGACGAGGGTGGCGTTTCCACAGCAACGTAGGATGTTTCTCTGCCGGAGTTACCAGTGCCGCCCCGTCCCCGTCCGATCCCCTCATCCCCCCAGGCTGCTCCCAGCACTTCCCTTCCCCAAGCACCATCACTGCCCCTTTCTCTCCCCTCCCCTCGCACAGCCCTGGGGCTGCAACAGCCTTCCCACCTCCCCGTTAGCGCGACGGCCGCAGGAGATATTCCCATCATGCCCCTGGCCGAGGGCCACAGATGTGCACCGCGCCACGGGAAACACCCCGGCTGCTCACCAGCCCCCGAGTCCTATTTTTAGGGACGATGCGCATCCCCGAGCGGACTCACCATCCTCATCCGTCTGGAATACCACCTCCTTGCCCTCCTTGCGACCCTCGGGGTTGGAGAGGATGAGCTTGACGTGGATGTTCTTGTAGGGCAGCAGGTTTTTGATGGTGTAGCGGTTGGCGTTACGCTCCATCTTCACGCACTCTCGGAAGGTTTGGTTGTGGCCGGTGCCCACGAAATAGCGGTAGCAGAGCGAGACGGTGTAGGTGTGGCAGCGGGTCAGGTTGTAACCCAGCGGCTCCCACTGCAACGTCAGCTGCCTGGACTGGATTTCGGAGAAAGCCAGGCCTTTGGGGGCCCTCATGGGCTCTGCGGGGGGGAAGAGAGATGGGGAGAGATGAGCGATGAAGCAAAATATCTCGTGGGTTTGTATGTATTGTCAGGGAAAGTCCTTTTACAGCATAGGAACAAGACAGGTGGGGGTGGAGAGCAACCCTGACCCCAAAACAGGGACCAGCCCCAGCACAGGATGCTGCTGCCCTGCCAGACAGCGCTGGGGACATCACCGGGTCTCAAGGCCACCAACACCGCAGGGACAGCAGCCCACGTTGGCTCATCTTCCCCTATGGACGTGACGCCGGGTACCAGCCCCGCGCCGGCACAGGGCATCGGCGAGCATCTGCGCCACGAGTGGCCCCAAACAACCAGACGAACGTGCCCGTGTGATGGGAGCCCTCGTGTTTTCATCGAGCCCATGTCGGGCTCTTGAAAGGACAGAAAGTGCCATCGCCGGGAAGGAGTTTAATTAGCTCTAACTGGCATGAACAGAAGAAGTCAGATTTAAGGAGGAGCAGAGCTCCTTTGCCAACAGCACGCGCGTTTTTGGTTTGGGTGGACGGCAGTAACTCCCCTCCACACCCAAGGGTGGTGGGAAGGACCCCGAGAGGGAAGGAGGCTCTTTGCCCACCCCAGCCCAGAGCTGATCCCCCAGGCTATTCCCCTGGGATTTGCATCGCAGAGGAATTTGGGCAGCTCAGGGTTGCAAAAGGCTTTTGCAACCTCAGCGGATGCTCCTGCGGGTCCCGATGCCCTCACGGGACTGTGCAAAACCTCGTTTGGTTTTGGAGGGGGTGAGCACGGCCGCAGGCGCACAGCCCCACGCTGCGGGGACCTCAGCTTTAACCTGCCACCGCGTCCGGCTCTGCCAAAACCCGCCAAACCTCACCCCACTGCCCACCGCCGCCACTCCCAGTAGGTGGCCAAGGGCACAGGGACCTCTCCCCACTCCTCTCCCCGCAGCCTCCAGAGAACCGCATCTCCCCGGGCAGCGCCGGTGGTGCAGAGCTTCAACCTTCCCCTCTCCTTTTTATTCCAGTGTATTTAAATGCTCCAGGGGGGAGCCAGCAGCACAGCACCCAGGACTGATGATGGCCGGTGGCACGTGGCCCTGTGGGGAATGTCCCCTTGACCTGCATCCACCCGGTGGCTTTTTCCAGGGTCCCCCCCCCGCCCCGGGCCAGATCCTGCCCAGCGTGGGAGACGCAGTGCTGGGCAGACGGGCTGGCGCGGCTCGGGGGGTGCAGAGGATCCCACCGCAGCCGCTTTTCGGGTGGAGGAAGAGCAGTTGTGTCCCCATCTGCAAACCCACCGTGACCCAGGGGAAGCCGGGGAGAAAAATACATCATTACAGCACCTGGGAAGAGCCGGGGAAGCCTGAACAGGATGTTAAATATGGGACGCTGAGAGTGTCACGCAGCGCCTGTTGTCGGCTTCAAGGTAATACGGAAACCTGGGCTTTCCCGCAGCACCTCTGAAAACCAATCTGGGGTGCAAAGCTGCCGCCAGCCCCTCGCCACGATGCCTGGGTCGGGGTCTGCATCTCCCCCTCCACTGGCACCGGCCACCCCCCTTCCACACCGGAGCGCACCCGTCTCCGAAGCCGACCCCGCTCACGGAGCTCCCCACGGCCATGGCCAAAGCCACTGGGGACACCCCACAGCCCTGGGGACACGGCCGTGTCCTGCTCCGCTCCTGCCACGTGTCAGGGGGATGCGCCCACCGGTCCCCGTCTGCGGGGCGATGCTCCGGGCTCGCTCCCTGCTCAGCAGCACAGACTTTTGGGGGGGGGGGGTTTTGGGGCAGGGTCCCAGCCCAGAACCACAGCGGTGCCGGGTCTCGGGGCAAACACAGAACGACAATCCTGCGCCGCCTCCACGCCGTCTCCTCGCCTTCGACTTTGCTCAATTACCAGCAGTTAAACCCCGGCATCAGGAAGGCGGTTGCCATGGAGCGTCTGAAACGCTGCCGCCAGCCCCACCGGGGACAGGGACGTCCCCCAACCCCGGTCACCCCCAGTAGGGACGCGGTGTCAGACTCCCCCAAGGGAAGAAGGCTCCCCTGCCGCCCCGGGGCGCTGGAGAAGTCTTCCCCCCATCACCCCCCCATGGGAACACCAGACCAGCAGCGTGGTTGCACCGGGGGGCTCTGTTGGGGTATTTTGGCTGTGAGAAACCTCAGCCCCCCGCTTCCCTGGGGACACCCCGAGGGGACTTCAGCAGGGATGGGGTTGCCCTGAATTACCCCCAGGTCATCGCCGTGCGCGGGAGGGCAGCCCACCCCCCCAGCCAAAGCCATCACCCCTCCGGTGAGGCAGAGGATGAAAATAGTTTTAGAAGAAATACGTTTAGAGGCACCGACGGCTCAAAACCAGGCACTGGAGAATAACCTACGGCTCCCTCCGAGGAGGGAAGGGGATGGGAACCCCTCTAGGGACAGCCATGGGGCTCATCCTCAGGGACGGCGAGGTCCTGAGATTTGGGGATGCCATGAGCTGGATCCGGCCCCGCGCCTGCAGTCCCGGCGGAGGGGGAGCAGCCGTCTCCTGCCGGCTTTTGCCCAGCCCCAGGGACGGGAACCAGCTGCGCGGCAGCTGCTGACTCTGTGCATCCCATTGCCAGGCTTTACCGCACCGAGGTCGCGTCCGCCTACTGCTGACTCTGCTCCCCCCGTCCATCGGGGCACCCGCAGGCTGGACGCGTATTCAGCCCCTCTGCACAGGCTGATTGCGTCGGTTCAGGATCCGGCGCTGCCCACGCACCCTGACACCCTCCGGCCACCATCGCAGCATGGGTTTGATAAGCGGTTCCTCCCGAGATGCTGCATGCAGCCGCTAAAATCTCAATTCATTAATTATCGCAGCCCAGAAGGCCAACAGCACCCTGGGCTGCATCAGCAGCGTGGCCAGCAGGGCAAGGGGGGGATTCTGCCCCTCTGCTGCGCTCTGGAGAGACCCCCCTGCAGTGCTGC